>JZKD02S2153927.1:191852-202106 GCA_000966675.3 Picea glauca
CCTAAAAGAAGAAATCATTATTTAAATGATAAAGTAAAGTGACAAAGTCAAGGTGGATTATTTAAATAATAAAGAGAAGTGACAAAATCAAGAAAGATTATTTAAATGATAAAGTTAGGTGACAAAATCAAGCAGGAATATTCAAATGATAAAGTATTGGAGAACTTTCTATTTTTGGAAAGTGGTTAACCCTAAATAAAGGAAAATAGGTTAAGCAACCTAAAAATGGGTAAAGTGACCTAGAGGATGAAAGTATAAATAAGATAGCTATGGACTCTTGTTAATCATCGTTTTTGGTGGATCAATGGAGAGCTTCTTGTGAGATTATCTTGTGGAGTATTGATGGAGAGTTTCTTGTGAGAGCATCTTTGGTGTGGATCTCTTGAGCATGATTGAAGATCTATTCTGAGGAAGAGAGAGAGAGGAGGATCTCATGGACGCATCAAATTTTAGGCAATATCGAAGATCTTGATGGAAAAATTCTCGGAGCTTCAGAAACCCTAGTTTCAAAGGTATACACGGGTTGTCTGTGTATAGGGTGCGTATACATTGAAGGTATACGTGGGCTATATGAGGACAGGGTGCATACAATGGATAGAATGGTGAAGACTTATGTTTGAGCTGGTGCCAAGCTCTTGGATGATGAGGCAGGTTCCAGATTTGCATTCTATGGCCTCAGATCTATCACTGAGAAACTGGTATGGTTACATTATTGTCTTGATGGATACTATTGTTTGATGTGTTGTGAATGCTTAGGGAATTCTTTGTATGGCTTCTATGATGTGGTTTAGTTTGTTTGATTTGGTTGATGGAGTGAGTTTGGTTGATGTGGTTAAGGATACATAGAGGGATTGGTACGCAGTTCCACGCTTGCAGTTTTCTATTTGTCTTTTTTTTTTTCCTTTTTTTTTCCTTTTCTTTGTTTTCATATAAACTGAAAATAGCTAAGAAACAACTTGAAAATCACAGTTTAAGAGATGAAACAAGTAATATATGTTGAGTACTATGAGATAGATACAGACTCCATTGTACATGACAACATCGATGAGGTATTGCATAGCAATGGGCTTTTTAGATTGGATGCATTCTCGTATACTGTAGGATATAACCTTTTCGATGCCTTTCAGGTTCTATTGCATTTCCGTTATTCCTCGGCCTACCTACACAATGGATTGATAGATTATTTCTTGGGTTGTTTAAAAAATGGCGATGCTGAGGCATTGGAGTCATATGAATACAAATTGGCATCTTAATTTCTTTTGCAGTTGCATGGAATACATGATGTCACTACGTATTTTTCAAAGATGCGGTTGTCTACATCTGCAATTCTGCCTGCACATGAGAGGGGAATTTGGGGAGATTCATTTTTTATACGGTGGTTGTCTAAGTGGCTCAATATATCAATTGGAATATGGTCATTGACAAGAAAAACAAGATAACTACTATTCAACAAAACTGCATCTACCGATCCATACTGCATCTTGTTCCATGATGCCAATCTTGTCAGTGATCATTATGAACCACTATTGTATAGAAAATTATCCATATTCAATCTTGGAGGACCTCATATTTACTTGTCCCTCATTTGCAAAGACCTTGAATCACAATGGAAACAGATTATGCATCGTATACACTGTCATGGCTTGCAGATAGCAACAATTGTTGCATCTAATTGTGGAGATAGTTTTTTCAATCCAATTTGTTATTTGGTAGAAACAAAGTTTGATGTGTAGTCGTTGTGGTTTTACATTGTACAGTCCTTTTGCAATGCAATTATAGGTGACAACCAATAGGATTTTAGCTGCTTGCATCAACACCTTTAGCAATATCTCCTAGAAAAAATATGTCGACAATTGGAAGTTGGCAAGAATACCTTGTAAACATGGAACTGCCATATGAAAAAGGAAATGTAGAGGGTGGCAGATTCTATTTTCAATGGATATCTATCATATTAAGAGTAAATATCTAGGTCTAGTCGACCCTGCCAGATGACACTCTCCATTCCTGGTCTATTGATTCAAATTACGATCGAACAATTGACATCATCTCGTTGAAAACAAATACGACACATATCCATTTTCAAACTTTGATGGGAAATACCACTGGTTTAGGGTCCACTGTCCATGCCACCCAAACTGCATCGAATTTTCATATGCGTAGCATGCTATTTAATGAGAATGAAACTCATCCCAATTGCGATGAGACCATACAAGGCTTAAACAAAAAATGTAGACTAACTTATCACAACTTGAAAAAGGTCATACGTGAAATTTGTCCCAGTTGTGATGAGGCCATATAGGGCTTAAACAAAAAACGTAGACTAACTTATCACAACTTGAAAAAGGTCATACATGAGAGAAAAAAATACATTGTTAGAATAGGAAATATTGTTGGTTCAGGGTCCAGTGTCAATGCCAACCAAACTACATCGAATCTGCATAAGCATCGCATACTATTTAATCAGAATGAAACTCATCCCAATTGCCATGAAGTCATCCTAGCCTTGAACAAGAAATGTAGACTAAGTTATCACAACTTGAAAAAGGCCATACATGAGAGAAAAAAAGACATTACTATGCTTCCTTCTAGAGAGAAACTGACATATTACAACCTAAAAAAAATTGTTCATGCACAAAACAACATAAACAGGTACGGTCACATAGCCCACAATGGTCATGGCACTGTTTGAGAGGAAAAAATCACATTTATTGGGCTAGAACCAACACCATGCACTACTACCAATGAAAACCAACAAATACTTTCTACACATACTTCCCTACGAAAGAAAGATGCAAGACAAAACTATATGAAACAAATCAAAGACACTCCTTCCATTGCATGTGCAATTTGTGATCAATTGAATTTCGCAAAAAACACTAAGTCTTTCATGCCTGATTTGGAAGCATAATACCTCCACTTGCATTAAATGATAAAACATTTTCTAGTGGAAAAATTTGTCTTCCATGCAAACGGTTTCTTGAAAATGGAAAACTTCCACAATTTGCAACCCCTAACCAAATAAGATGTAATACACCACTGCCATATGTAAGTGCAATTACATAACTTGAATAGAGACTTGTTTCTCTGTGAATTACATTTTCACAAATCAGACCCTGGGGCTATAAATGACCCCAAATGGGTTTAACATGATCAATTATTAATGTGCCTGTCCAACTAGATGTTGTGCAAAAAGCCTTGCCACAATTCGTTAGCGATACAATGACAATTGTTGTGGTTCTCAAAAGATGCTTGCAATACAAAAATGCATATCAGACAGGTAAAGTGTCTGTGCATGTTTTCATGAAAGCATTAAAAGAATTATGTTCCAGGGCCCTGTACAAAGCACAAAACATTTGTATAAATGAGAACTGGAACAATGTTCTTGGATAAGAGGGTGACAACTCTGCACAGACTCTCGAAACTGCTAGTGCATTTTATACAAGTGATGAATCGGAGACTGAAACACCTGCTGAGACATTGGTACATGGATTCACTGATTCACAGTGCATTCATGACTTGCAAGACAAGATCGTCAAAATTTCACCTGCTGACGGGCAACATCCACTTGGAATATTCAAGGACAAATTTGCTGAGGAAATGAACTTCCCAACACTATTCTATGGAGATCCACGTCCCAGTGACATTATGGAACGATTCAGTTACCATAAAATAGTTCGATGGGAGCTACTACATTCAAGCGGTGACTTCTCCTGTCACATAAAAAATTTGTTTTTCAAAACAATGCGCATAATAATAGAGCAAGTGATGTCTTGCATGTGGGTGGGAATAAGAAAAGGCCAGTTACAAGGAAGAAAGTTGTTGGCCAAGGATGTCAAGTACAAGATAAACCTAGAAAAAATCCTGAAATCTAATATTGGATACATAGATTTCAAAAACATTCGCATCTCTCCTGACTATTTGCAACAAAACAAAAAAACTATTTTTTCAATGATCTGACAATTCAGACCACCAACATTTTTCATCACATTTACAAGTGCAGAGCATTGCTGGGATCCTTTGGTAGATGTGGTATCTGACTTGCATAGGAACAAAAAACGTAAAAAACAAACTGATACACTAGAAAATAATGACATTGACTACCTCATAAGAAAAGACCCAGTGACATGTGCTCGCTACTATAGACATAGAATAAATGCTTTCATACAATTGATATGCCATGATGAAACATTTTTTGGAAAAATATCGGACTACTTTTTTGTGACTGAATTCCAGAATAGGGGGAATGAGCATGACCACACACTGTTGTGGATAGAGGGTGCACCGGTCTATGGAGCTGACAACAATTCATAGATTGAGCAGTTTGTGGACATATACATAACATGCAACACCGATCATTTGGATCTAGAACTTGCCAAAGTTCATAGACATTATCATACAAAAAGTTGTAAAAAATGAAAAAACTCACATTGCAGATACAACTTCCTCGTGTTGCCAATGAGAACAACAAGAATCATAGGGCCACTTAGTTTAGAGGAAAATGTTGTCGTTGAGAAATCTAAATCCTTGTTCGCATTTCTAGAACAACGAGAGTTTGATGAGTTGATGAGCTTCGATGACTTCTTGACAGAGCTAAATCTAACATAAGATGAGTACATCCAAGCCATACAATGTACGCTTAAACAACCAACAATTTTTCTTAAACGAAAAATTCCCCATATATGGAACAATAGTTTCTCCAAGGACATGCCAGTTATGTGGAATGAAAATATAGATGCACAGTACGTCCTCAATGCATATGCTGCAACATTGTACTGTACCTCGTATATGACAAAGGTTGACAAATCTATGACAAGTGCATTCAGAAGAATACACAAACAACATGAAAGAAGTCAAATTGATGCTATACAAATGATACGTACACTTGGTCATACATTACTTAATCTTCAACAAATGTCTACTCAACAAGCAGTCCACATTGCATTTTCCCTACCCCTCAATTGTAGTTCAAGAAAATGTGTCTTCATAAACACATCTCCACTTGAGAAACACACATTTGTGCTTAAACCACTGTCTTTGCTAGAACAAGAACCTGACAATTCAGAGGACATGCTATGTCACTCTATTATTGATTATTACCTCCAACGTCCATCTCCTATTAAGCATATCTTCTTAGAAGAATTCGTATCGCATTACAAAAACAATGGTGCACCCATATCAAAAAGAAAAAAACCCTCTGTGATACAGTTTGTCAAATACAACAAACATATTGACTATGAAAACTATTGTAGAGAAAAACTAATGTTATACATTTCGTTCGATGAAAACGAAAACACATTAAAACATAACTTCCCTACATGGGAAGCTGTGTATGTTTCCTCTGAGACTATAGTGCAAATCAATGAATCTAGATTTACTTACAATGTTAATCCAACATGGGGTGATCTAGAAAGTGCAATTAATGAACTAGAAAACCTTGACAATCTTGATGAGACATTTAGAAACCGAAAACAACCAGAAATCCCTGTGAGTCCTATGACTTGCAAGCAGATTTGCCTCATCCTTGGGCAGGCATCATTGAAAAACGTATCAATCTTGGTTTTCAAGTCACAAAACGTCCTTTCCTTATTAAAAATAATGAATACCAAAGAATCATACGTCCGTTGAATCGAGAACAACAAACAATTCTAAAGGACATTGCGCTTAAAAAATGCTTGAGCATGCACACTCCTGTGCACTTGTTCCTTATAGGCAGAGCAAGAACATGCAAGACATTCATAGAGAAAGAAATTTTCCAAATGCTTATAAAGAACTTTTCCAAATGCTTATACGAATCTATGATTCAAACAATTCCTCTGATCCTATGAAACCAAAGGTCCTAATAGTTGCATGCACAGGAAAGGCTACATATAATGCAGGTGGAACAACAGTCCACTCTGCATTTTTGATGCCTTTTAACAAGTCACAGTTTCTTCCACTCAACAAGGAAATGTTAGATACCTTGTCTAATATTTATGACGAACTACAACTTGTCTTTATAGATGAGGGATCTTTGATTGGAAGTTTCTTCTTGTATTCCATTGACAACCGACTACGAAGCATAAAACATGTGCACACAAAATACTTTGGAAACATTGACATGGTATTTTGTGGGGATATTTACCAGGCACAACCCATCCAAGATTCTTTGATATTTGAACAACCCACGGTTAACATGCAAACAATGACACATGAATTCTGGAGAGACAATATTAAATGCTTTGAATTTCATACTACAATGCACCAGACAGATGAAACATTTATTGCAATTCTTAATAGAATGCAGACAAACAACCAAATAGATGATGACTTAACATATATCAATTTGTGGTGCTTATGACCTGCACCGACAAACCCAACCTTCCCTTACCTGTTCTACACAAATAGGGATGTTGCAATGCATAACAGGTACATGCTATCACTCATGCCTGGAAATGATATCATCATCAATTCAATTGACCTGGAAGAAGACAACCATGTAAATGTGACATGTCATGAACATACAACCACTTTACCTTTGCAACTTGTCCTGAAATTAGACATCTTGGTTGAAATATATGCCCGCAACTATGATTCACAGGATGGCTTGGTCAATGGTGCAGATGGAATACTCAAAGGCTATACCAAAACAAAAAAAAATGATGTCCTCTAGATTAAGTTCCATGAACCGCATATAGGCAAGTGACAAGCAAACAAGTTGGCTTATCTATATAATTCAAACACTGCAAGCGATTGGACACCTATCTTGCGAATATCAAATCCAGTATCGACATCAGCAAAGACAGGTCGATTGAAGATTCAAAAACAATTTCTAATTAAACTTGCATGTGCACGTATAGTCCACAGATCGCAAGGATTAACACTTGATAGTGTTTCATTTCAGCTTGCTGGAATTTGAATACATGGACTTGTGTACACAATACTGTCCTGTGTCAGAAGTATAGACTCCTTGTATTTACTAATTCCTCTTACAAAACATAACTTCAAAGTCAAATAAAAAGTTGATATTGAAATGCAATGCCTCAGGACTACCGCAAAGTGGCATCTACAGTATGATTACCAATCCATACAAACAAACTCATTTGTATCAATTATCTCGCTTAAAATGCTCAAATTACATGCACACATGGATGATATACTCAATGACTATGGCACAATACAATACGATATTTTGTGCCTACAGGAAACATACATGGCATTATGCATGCAAAACAAACAATTTCCAAATAAAAATTTCATATCAAGTTACATTACACATGGGGTGATGATATTGGTGAAAAAAAATGTAACAATTTTGGAGCATATACATTTTGAGGAAAATAATTTTGAGATGGTGCTTGCAAAAGTATTTTTCCATGGATCATAAATTGCAATACTGATTCTATATGCTGCTCCCCATGCAACATTCTCCAACATACTAAATGTTCTTTCCAATGCATTAGATCATTTGCATCTAAATGAAACCATTGTCATTGTGGGAGACTTCAATATTGACATGATACAAAATAATTCCCGAACAAAATAATTGGAAAACCACATGTGCAAATACAATCTCCTCTTTCTTTTGAACAACACAAACCATGTACAAAACATGCTTATTGACCATGTATGGTCGAGTGTGCCCATTTCTCAATACATCTTCTTTATCTTAGACACATACTTGTCTGATCACGATACAATTAGTATTGCACTTGAATTATGAGATATACATCAAACATATTGCAAAATCATATTTCTATGTTTCAAAGCATATATGTCTAGCTTGTTGCGGAAAACCAAACTATCCAACTTCTTAGTTTTCCCTAGTTTGTACACATACTGGTCTGATCACCATACAATTGGTATTTCACTTGAATTATGAAATATACATCAAACATATTGCAAAATCATAGTTCTATGCTTCAAAGCATATCTGTCTATCTTGTTGCAGAAAATCGAGATATCCAACTTCTTAGTTTTCCCTGCTTTGTGATTGATTTTGGGCACATAATTTTTTTACAATTTTTTTTTTATATATACACAAACGTGGATGAACAAAAACAAAAAAACAAAAAAAAAACGGTACATTCTTCTAACACTATCTGTTAATCTATTCCTTTTATTCTATTTTATTTAGTTTATGTACATATTACTTGTTTTTTTCTTTACATGTCAACTTATGTTCGTGTCCATTTTGTTTTGTAATTTTTTTCATAGAAACAAATGTTGGCAAAATTCAGTGGACAGAATGCAGTGAATGCTTGTCATTGATGACAACAGTGAGGATGGCAGAATAAGAGATTTGAAAAGGATGGCAGAATAAGAGATTTGAAGAGGATGGCAGAATAAGAATTTCGAATGTAAAGCTCAGGAGGAACAACATGGAAGAAGATGCCCACAAAAGATCGAGATACAGAAGTTTGTTGAGAAGAAGGAAGATGGTGACCGTTGGATCCCATCCAAATTTCCCGAAAGGCCGACAACCGTCAGATCTGCAGAAGTTGCGAGGGAGATAAGCCATCGGAGATTCGGGGATTGGGATTTCAATATGCAAAGTTCACTCGACAACGAAAACCCCGAAATCGCGATATGCGATTTCGCGATTTGATCACAATCGTTAAAAGAAAACTTGAGATATGGACCGTTGATTTTGCTCATCGGAGAATCGGGAATCAGAGTTTCACGAGTCTCATGAACAATGCCAATGAAAACCCCGATTTCGCGATATGCAAAATCCCGACTGAATCTGCACCGTCAGTTCAACATGAGATCTAGACCGTTGATCCAACTCACGTCGGTAGACCACGTCACCCAGGGACACGTGGCACAACCAGGGAATGAGAGGTGTCAGGCAGATCTAACACTTCATGCACATACAATTCATGAATCAGAGTGACACGTGGCAGGATCTAATACGTGCCAAATCACGTGTGACGTCAGCAGAGGCATCGGCAATCGGGACTTTGATATGTCAAGAACACACTGCAACAGAAACTCCGAAATCGCGATATGCGATTTTGCGATGTAATCACAGCCGTTGGATAAGGATGAGATCTGGACCGTTGATCTCTGTCATCGGGAAATCGGGGATCGAGAATCCCAGAGGCATGTGCATAGTGACATCGAAAATGCCGAAACCCCGATAAGTGGGGGCTATCTGTCAGCATAGCAGCGAAGGAGGATGGTGGCATAGTGGAGGCCAGCTGTCAGAGAAAAGGAGCATCGGGATTTGGACGATCAGGAATCACGTGGGTGTATGCATCTTGGTATCACAAACCCTGTAGCCCCGATGGGATAAGGTTGCGGTCATGAGTAACGGTCATGTGGACCAGGGCTCAGCCAGGAGGGTTGAAGTGCATCGCGAATCGGGAAATCGCGAATCGGGAAATCGCGAATCATGTGGACATAAACATTATGTCATCGCAAATACCGAAACCCCGATGCGAGGTTTGACCGAGGTCATGTGTTGACGGTCTTATGGGCCAAGGGCAATAGCCAGTAGGGCTAGCACGTGGAAAGGGGCGCATTGGTAATCGGGGATTGGAGAGGTGAGAAACTGGTCACGTGATCACAGGTCACATGGACCATTGTGTAGTCGGAAGGGGCTAAAGCTCGGGAAATCCAAAACCCCGATAAAGAGACATAAGGCTATGGTCACAACCCTTGGTCATGGGATTTGTAAGTGACTAAGACAATGAACACCGAGAGTGCCGAAATCGTGATATATGAAATCCCGATTGGATCTGAACCGTTGGATCAAATACTGATCGGAGGGTCACTGTTCTCTCACACAGTTAACGACTAAGTATGATTTCTGTTAGTGAAACAGACTCATCATGAAGAATTACTTAGCGTTTCAGATGACGATTCAGTTGCTAAGACAATTGCCGTTGTTCTTGCCGAAGGAGAGGGGAAGTGGAACCGTCAAGGCAGGATGTATAAAAGAAAACAAGTGACACTGCATGGGGTTGGCTGTTCTGAATGGAAAAAGAAGGAAACAGTTAGAAAGGAGACAGAAGAAGATGTTGAGCATGAAATTTAATGACAGGCAGAGCAGAAGAAGAGTTGAATGACAGAAGAATATGATGCAGAGCAAACCTGTTGAAAAAGAGAAAATTGCAGAACTGTGGACAGAAGACCAGATTTACAGAACAAAGAAAGATTGGTAAGAACTGATTTATCTGTAAAGTTGAATGTGTATTTAGCCATTAATTTTCTAAGGGTGGTTGGGAGGTGCTCGGGAGGACTGTAGTCCTCAGAAGTTCAAGTGGGTGCTTG
>JZKD02S2153927.1:212223-225569 GCA_000966675.3 Picea glauca
CTCTGTTATGCAGGTTGGAGCCTGTGTAACTGGAAGTTGGTGCTTCCATCCAGTTGGTGCTGGAATATTCAGGAAGTTGGTGCTTCCATCCAGTTGGTACTGGAATACTCAGGGAGTTGGTGCTTCCTTCTAGTGGGTGCTAGAGAAACCAGAGAGTTGGATCTCTCAAACAAGTTGCAGCTTGTAAAACATAGGTAGCAGCCTCACATTGAGTTGGTGCTCAATTGTAAATGATGTACAGAACAGAAAAAGACTGCCTATCATTTCTAAGAAGAACAGGTTTTCTCCCTTTATGGGTTTCCTCGTGAAAATATGTCTCTGTGTGTATTTCATGTGTGACTGATGATCTTTACTCTTACTGTTCATATGTTGTATGATGGTTGATGACACATGAAGAAATCTTAATAATTATTTAAAAGGTATAAAATTGTTTAAGCTTATAAACAACTGATTCACCCCCCCCTCTCATTTGTTTTAGTATTTCCAACAACAAACAGGAAAACTGGACACGACAAAGAACTCTCAACCAGAAATGTAGAAGAATCCATGCAAAGGTGCATATTTCTACCCGTGTTCCATATCCAATAGTTTTTCGTTTACTCTATTTGTATTTGTTACACTGGTTTGCAACTCTATTTTTTTTCTCCTTGGATACTTCATATCTTCCTGTACATTAACTTGTCTTCATGTCAATTCTCTTTTCTGTGCTGCTATCTTGAAATAAATAAATTTGTACTCCGTCTTTTTTTTCATGTGTTCCTACGTAGCAGCTTGCTTTCATGTCCATTGTATTCTTTGTATTGCTACATTGAAACAAGAACACAGTAATTGGGCACATGTATGGAGCCTTATGTGCCACATCTAAAAAATATGGAGTGCAATGTGCCGCAACAAATACAATGCAGATGTCTGAGAATAAGAGGTATGGTTACAAAAAACTTTGATCTTCATAAGTTGTCCAAGTTGTCCAATTTAGTTTTAAAAAATTAGCTATTTCATTTGTTTGGCAAGTGGAGACAAAAATTTAATTTCAAAAATTATTCACTAATGTAATTTACTCTAGTTGTACAGAAGCATGGAATGAGGAAGCGGTCGGTCGGACTCCTAATAAATTATAGTGTTATATAAATTACTATAAATCTTGGTAAAATGTTATAATATTCTATAAATTACTAAATCTCATGCTGCGGTCGGTCGAACTCATGATACATAAGAATGGATATAAATGTGAACTCGTGAGTCCACCAACCCACGAGTCCTCCAACCCACACACCATGTCACATCTATTTTATACTATATTTCTATTTTATTTACTCTATATACATATTCCTTGCTTTTTTCTTTACATGTCAACTTATGTTCATGTCCATTTTGTTTTGTACTTTTTTTCATAGAAACAAACATGAAAACTAGACACAACAAAGAACTCTCAACCAGAAAACAAAGAATCCATGCAAAGGTGCATATTTCTACCCATGTTCCATATCCAATAGTTTTTTGTTTACTTTGTCTCTATTTGTTACACTGGTTTGCAACTCTGTTTTTTTTCTCCATAGATACTCCATATCTTCCTGTACATTAACTTTTCTTCATGTCAATTCTCTTTTCTGTGCTGCTATCTTGAAATAAATAAATTTGTACTCCATCTTATTTTTCATGTGTTCCTACCTAGCAGCTTGCTTTCATGTCCATTGTATTCTCTGTATTGCTACATTGAAACAAGAACACAATAATTGGGCACAAGGATGGAGCCTTATGTGCCACATCTGAAAAAGCTAGAGTGAAATGTACCGCAACAAATACAATGTGAATGCCTGAGAATAAGAGGTATGGTTACAAAAAACTTCGATATGTATACGTTGTCCAATTTGTCCAGCTATATGCTTTTCCCATAGTTGATGTGTTTCTATCGCTTGATAATTATCACAGTAACTGTTGTTCTGTGAGGCATACAGTTCTTTCCTCCCTTTCTTTTTCCTCTTCTATACTTATCTATTCTCCCTTTTCTTCTTCCCCTCTATTATCCATTTCTGATTCTATACTTAGTCCCATGTTGATGTCGATGCACGCTCCCTCCACAACCCGCAGGTCGCAAGGTCCACGTCAACACATGATCTTTCCTTTCCTACTGGCCCGAATAACTCTAAACATTCTTCTATTTCCCTATCAGGAAATCTGCACCCACAACAAACTCTCATGGAATCCCCTCTTTACACTTGGGAGATCGGACTTCGCAACTTTGCGAATCCAGTGGTCAGGCGTTGGGCTCTGGAGTCCCCGAAACCCGAAACAGTCAACGCTGACCTTTCTTTTTTCCTTTTGAGATTTTCCTTATCGCGATTTCGGTGATCGCGATGTCGAGAAACTTGTTTCCTCAACTCCCGAATCCTGATTTGCTGAAACTCTAATACATTCATGCGCTTTGAACTTTCAATGCCACTTCACTTCATTGGCATTTCGGACTTCGCGGTATCGCGAATCCTGATGCAATGTTTTCAGAACTTCGCTCCATTAAACTCCGAAATAGTGTGCCACCTGTCCGCCTCGCTGACTCCTTCGTGGCCCCACACAAATCCTCTTTACTTTCGGGACTTCGTGATTCGGGGTATCGTGATTCCCGTTGAAATGTTTACGAAACTTCAACCTACGAGAACCCGATACAAGAAATCCACGTGTAAATCCAACGACCCTTGTGGCTTGGATCTACGGTCCTGCCCCTCCTAAGCTTTGAACCTTTAGGGAATCCTCGTCGTATCTCCCACTATTCCTCCGTGAGATCTGATGGCTCATGGAAATTCGTGAATTCTCCTCAGAGAATCTCGACTGTCCATTCTCTTCCTCTGAGAGCTCGTCCTCTTACGTTCCCTCGTTGCTACGCTTTCCATTGGCCACTTCGAAGGCTTCGAATCCTTTTGAAATTTCCCCAACTTTGAGTCTTTCAGAAAATCCCTGCACGCACTCCTTGTGGTAGATTCTCAAACACTTTCAAGTGCTTGAATCCCTTCGACCCTGCGCACTCTTGCAACAACAGTCTCTAACTTCTTCTCTCAGGTTCGCTACCCTGAGACTTCACTTGGTATGCGCACTCCTTGCATGGCTCCTGTGCCTGGATGCACTTCGGTGGAAATGAGAACAAAATATATCTCTTCTGAGCTTTCTGAGACAAACCTCTGAACCTTTTTTCATTGCACTCCTTGCGGACACTTCAACTGCGCTCCTTGCAGGAACTCTTTCTCAGATAGAGAAACAATTGAAACTCATTCCATTACCCTTTCCTCTCATATTTCAAACATTCAACAAGAAATCATTCATACATAGCATAAAAGCAATTGCATGACAGAAAGAGTAAAACATTCATGAGCATAACATTCAAAGATGCATACACAGAGAATATATGAACACCATGAGTCTGAATCACAACTTTCTTTGTATTAATTCAGAACTTCTGTACATGGATTCTGCTACACAGCTCCCTGCTTCTTCTCTATGCTCCTCTTCAATAATTTACATGCTTATTCTACAATACACGATGAGGGTGTCTATATCCCGTTTCCCTCTTGTGCTCTAAAACTGTCTAATCTAGAATTGAATTCTATCTACTTTACATTAACTACCATAAATGCCTTCTACCTACTAAGGACGAGAGCAAATCGCTCAAGGTCCATTTACATTTTACAAGTGCACTTCTTCTTAATGACATCATTTAAGATTGCGCATCAACTTCAAGGTAATTTCAAAATTTGCGTTGGCGCTTGTCCAGCTGTCTTTTGCTTTCGCGCTTGCCCGCTTGAGATGCTCTTGCATCACATGTCTATGCTCATAGGTTCCCAGGATGGCGAAGTGACATAATCCATGTCCATATATATCTTTACATCACAAGTCTGACCGAGCACCGTTCATTTTCATAGTTGGAAAATTTTATGGCCACGGGTTCCTGTGTAGGTGCCATCGAACTCTCATGCCCTGTGTTAGTGGTATACATCTTGCACCCGAAACTTCAATGATCTACAATTCAACCCTAGATCTGAACCCCCATGCCTCATTCTACCTATGATGACTCTGTCTAAATGCTTGCATATAAATGTGCCAAGTCATATATTTTGTTTATTGCTTGTTGAGATAGATATAAACAACATATCTTTTATCTTGAACCAGTGTTTGTTGAGCTCTAGCTATATTCCATGGTTGGAAATATTTTTCCCATGGTTGATATTTTCCCAGTTCATTTCCACACTTAGCCAATTTTATGGTCGCGGGTTCCCCCAATGCATTATCAAACTACCATGCCCCGTGTTCAGATATACATCTTGCACCCAAAACTATGGTTATATACAATTCGACCCCCAACTTCTCGAACTCACAAGCCTCACTCTGCCTATAATAACTCTGTCTGACCGCCCCACCTTTCCATACTTAAGACCAAGTGTTGTTCTATGACACATAAATTTCTTTAATCCCTTTTTTTTTCTCTTCTATACTTGTCACTTTTTCCCTTTTCTTCTTCCCCTCTATTACCCTTTTCTACTTCTATGCATAGTCACATGTCTATGCTCGCGGGTTCTCGGAGTTGCGGACTCATAAATTATATATTCATCTATATCTTCACATCACGAGTCCGACCAACTAATTTTACCAATGTACCAAAGCATCTTTCACTCCCCTCCATCCTCGCCACCTTCGCCCCTTCCCAATGCACATTAACTATGATTTTACTAGTGACAGCTCACAACAAATGTTCGAAAAGATTGGCATTAATAAGTGGAAATCTCGAGGACATCTCCCATTAAAATGCATTAATGGGAGAATATTATGGAATCTGATTAGTTTCTTTCTATCAATCTTGAATTCGTAAAAAAATATTGGTTATTTTAGTTTTTTTTTAAGGCGTCATCAGAGAAAGAATGCAATATTGTGTTGGCCCACTGTCATTTACAAAGGTGTTGACATGATGCCCCTTTTAAGTATTGTGCATATATTACAGGTTCACATATTTGATAATATTCTTGCATATGAAAATGTTGCTCCAGCCTTCCAATTTGAACATAGTTTGCATTTGGGACACAAAGAACACTAATAAAATAAAATAATATGAAAATTGTTTAAGTAAATATAACAAATTATCTTCTAACTTAAACCTGATTTTGTCAAGATCCAGGTATATTACATAGGTGGCAATGTTTTCCCCGATTTTCCATACTTTCTCGATTTCCCTTCCATCTTCGCACACTTTCCCAGTGCAAATTGATTACTCTTTTATTAGCTTTGAAAAGATTGGCATTAAAAGGTGAAAAGGCCGAGGACATCTCCCATTAAAACACATTGAACGAAGATTTACTAGAGATTATATTATGATGTTGCAACACCCATTTTAAATACAATGAGGAAGCAAAGGAACATTATCATCACCTATTGCTGCAACTTGACAACATTTCTGTGGAGATACATTGAATATTTTCGGGCGCGAGGACTAGAGTTTTTAGTGGTCCATAGCTTATGAATACTACTTGTCCACTTCTGCCCAGAAGAAAGTTATGTCGACATTTGAAATTGTAGCGGGAGATTGTGTACCTGATTTTTTTTTACTTCAAGGACTTGGTCAGGTGTTACGCCAAGAACTATATTCCGAACCAACAGATTTTCTATATGGGAAGCCATTCCCAAGTCTCCCTATCGCCTCAAGTATTTTGAAAGATGGTAACACTTCCCGACCCAATGCCTACTTTCAAGGGTGAGAATTGCAGATAGTTCTTAAAGAAGCATGGTAATGAATTGGACCTCTTGCCAAAGTTCTTACAGGACCCAACGCACTCTCCCCAGGACATAGCCATATTACATGTTTGTGCATTTAAATACCTTTTTCGAAAAATTGCATGGCTTTTCACAAGGATAACAAGACAAGAAAGTGCAGCTGACATCTCTAGGATGATTTTGTATATTTTATATTTTACGGTCAAGGAACAAGCCATCTTCCATTGCGATAAGTTGATTTCCATTGAAATCTCTTCCCAATTATTGCAATACAGAAAGAAGAAGAAATCCTTTATGTCATCTTATTTAATTTTCGTCGTGGCGAATTGATATCCATTTCCTGGACTATCTATGTGTAAGAAGTTGAACTCTGAATTTGACCCAGTAACATTCTCATGCCAGATATTATGGAGACATGAAGCTTGCCAACATTTTTATAAAGTCTTTAATGATTTTGTTTCAGTTTTTAAAGCATTGATATTTGGAAAGTATTTTCCCCGGTTGTCTAGCCAGCTAACAATCTTCCTGGATAGGAAGGGCACACTAGAAGAAATGGAGAACTATAATGTTATAAGTATTTTTGGGTCTAAGAAAAATCCTTCCTTCCTTCCATGTCACATATCTGGTACAATGTTGTTTGCTGGAATAGCAAGGGAGTACATCTACTGGTTGCATTTTTTCCATGGAAAAAAAAGTCAATTCATCTCTCTGCCTTGGAAAGTCGGGGATTTCATGGTTATGAACCACTTCAATAGTTCTTTCACTGACACTATCCTAAACAAACTCAATGCCAATACCAATGATTCACACAAGCAGAACCGCAAAGGCCCGGGTGAAAAATTTCCCAATCCTCGACTGCCACACCCAAGACCACAACATATCATAGCAATACTCCAATGGCCTACCCAAGTAACAAAGTCACACACAGTTCTTCAAGCAGAGGATGAGATAAGAACCCTCCCTCTGGAAAAATTGAAAGTTGTCACAAACTTCCTATGAGAAAAAAACAGAAAAAAATAGTCCAAGAACAACAGGGACTGAGGGGAGAAATTGACATTGACAAAATGTTCCTTGAAGACGACCACCTAGAGAGCACTTCTCCGCACAATCTTGGGATGGAAATAATTGGCATAGATACACTGGACGAAGAAGAGTCTTTTGCATTTCAGAGCGTTGTTTTTGACAGTGAATCCAAAAAATTGATTATTGAAAAGAGAGATGTAAATAATAAGAAAGGGAAATCTCATTTAGAGATCAACCTATGCAACATGAACCCTTCCCAAATATCCTAGATACATTGAGCAATTGGATATGCTCTAGGCAAATCTATTAGCGGCCTTGAAATGAAAAATGTCATGTTAAAGGAGTGAATCAAAGAATTGGAGGCAAATCTAATGCCTCTTCCATTGTTTTCTACTCCTTTGGCAATGGTCAGGCCCACCGCACCTGTGCCAAAATTAAAAGGATCAACAAGCCTTCTCACATCGACCCAAGGTTATGTGCAAAAGAATATAAACAGAAGAATGGAATTAATAACAAAAGATTGGGAGATGTCAAAGAATATGGTCTCTTTTGGAGCAAGAGCGCATGCTTTTCATGAGTATTTGCAAGCATATCTCAAGAACAAGCAAGGTTTCTACCTCGATGCAGTTTTAACATTTGGTGTTCAAGTTACCGGTATGATGGAATTTAGAAGAATACATGAGGATCTCCCTTCCCTGGATCGAATAGACCAGCTAAACACATGTTGGAAAGAAAAGGTAAAGAACCTGAATGGTATAATTCAAGAATGTAGCCAGACCATATCAAGAAGAGACAAACTATTCAAGAAGCTAACTGAGATAGATCTATCTACCAACACCGATGAAGTCCAGGAATTGAAATTGATATTCAAATCATTGTTTTTAACCAAGAAAGCATTCGATGATCAAGTTCATATATATAAAAGACTGTCATTTGAAAATTTCTATGGCATTCTTGAATATGGTGAAGATGACGTGAAAACCTGGCTAGTCGGTTATGCGATTAAAAACCAAGGTATTCAAAAAGCATTGCATAACTTGTCTATTGATATAAGGGACTTGGAAAGTGAATTCTTCAATATAAAAATCCGACATGAAATCAACGTGGCTCCCATGAGGAGCTACATCGAAGAATGGTTCAAAAAGGTTGTTGACCAGATTACCAATGAAGGTCAAAGCTGAGGAAAGCCATAAAAGGACATTAACGATCAAATGACAAGGCATGGGACACCATCATAGTAAGTTGATACTGATTACATTCTTCTATCTTCATCCTCTTACTCTAACAAAGCTTTAACCAAGATCTAACAATTTTCTCTTTCTTCTTTCCAGGTTTTGTTGTTTTCCATCGCCGACTTTCTTCTTTCTACAAACTTTGTTCTTGTACATATTTTCTTTGTAGTCCACGACAGTCCCAATCCGAGTCATTTTGGAAAACACATTTTTATTTCACGGAATATGTACTGAACTATATATTTTTTTACAAATTCGAAGAAAGCTATTTTTGGGAAATATTCTCAAATGTATTTTGTGACCCGGTTTATCTAAATATAAATATTTGAAGTTGTTCTATGGTGATCTTCAATGTTTGGTGTTGTTATTTGAAATTTGTATTTCTTCTTAAAATTAACTCATTTCCCTGTACATGTTCATGTTCTATATTGTGTATATATTGCAGCTTCCTATATTTTAGAATATTCTTCGATATACAAAATGTAAAGTCATATATTTTTTTCTCTATTGCTTGTGGGTTTGAGCAAAAAATGCGAGCCCAAAACACCATTCAAATTCGAACATGGCTTACATTTGGACCACAAATAATCTATTAAGATACATTAATATGAATACATTTTAAATAAACAAAAACAAAATTCCTTTAAACTTGAACTTGACTTTCTCGGGCTCCTGGATTGCCCGCGGGTTGATCGGTTAGCAGACTGCCAAATCCTCATTTCCATCTATATCTTCACATCAGGATCCCGACCGACTACCATCCCTTTCAACACTTATCCAATTATCTGACCGCGACGTCCCAACTTAGCACTATCAAATTCTTATCCTGTGTGTTCTGTGATATACATCTTACACCCAACACTTTTGTCATATACATTTTTCACCCAACAATTTCGTGATACACATTTTGCAGACTACACTTCCATCATTTTCAATTCGACCCCGGACCACTAGAATTCGCAATCTTCACTATACCCGGGTTCAAAACTTTCGGAAAAATGACTAAGTAACGAGAAAGATAAAGTAGAGGGAAAAGAGAAGACGAAAAATAAGGGTTAGTATATTCACATCTGTAATAGATATCCCATTTCCTGGCAAGATCTTTTTCTGCATGTTTCTGGAGAAGTTATATACTTATTGCATATACTTGGAGATAGGTGCGAAGGTGGCGGGCACATAAAACAACAACTAGGAATTGGAAATTGTCTGGACCCGCCAACCCGATGATCCATGAAATAAATTGTCATGGAAAGAGGTCGTATGGGCTTCAACATAGGTTGACAAGGGTTCACGAGGAGACGTGAGGCCCGGATGGTCAAATTGTATTGATTGGAACTTTTGAGTGCAAACTATGTAACACGGAAGAGGGGCTGATGTAGGAGTCTGGAAGTCAATTTGTATATCGCGGAAGCTGGGGGGCTGTTTTCATATGTAGGAGTCCGCATTTTATTTCACAGAATATGTATTGAACTATATACTTTTTTACAAATTTGAAGACAACCGTTTTTGGGAAATATTCCAAATGTATTTTGTGACCCAGTTTATCTAAATATAAATATTTGAGGACATGCTCTTGTTCTATATTGTGCATATATTGCAGCTTCCTATATTTCATAATATTCTTCGATATACAAAATGTAAATTCATATATTTTTTTCTCTATTGCTTATGGGTTTGAGAAAAAATTGTGAGCCCAAAACACCATTCAGATTCGAACATGGTTTACATTTTGACCACAAATAATCTATTAAGATGCATTAATATGAATACATTTTAAATAAACAAAAACAAAATCCCTTTAAACTTGAACCTGACTTTCTCGGTCTCCTGGATTGCCCATGGGTTGATCGGTTAGCGGAATACCCAATCCTCATTTCCATCTATATCATCACATCAGGAGCCCGACCGACCACCGTCCCTTTCGACACCTAGCCAATTATCTCATCACGGCCTCGCAACTTAGCGCTATCGAATTATTATCCTGTGTGTTTCGTGATATACATCTTGCACCCAACACTTCCATCATATACATTTTTCACCCAACAATTCCATGATACACATTTTGCATACAACACTTCCATCATTTGCAATTCGACCCTGGACCATTGGAACTCGCAAGCTTCACTATACCCGGGTTCACAACTTTCGGAAAAACAACTAAGTAACGAGAAAGATAAAGTACATGGAAAAGAGAAACGAGAATTTGCAATTCCGTGATACACATTTTGCAGACAACACTTCCATCATTTGCAATTTGACTCTGGACCATTGGAACTCGCAAGCTTCACTATACCCGGGTTCACAACTTTCGGAAAAACGACTAAGTAACGAGAAAGATAAAGTACAAGGAAAAGAGAAACGATAATTTCGTTAAGCATAGAAGACATAAAATAAGGGTTAATATATTCACATATGTAATAGATATCCCATTTCCTGGCAAGATCTTTTTCTGCATGTTTCTGGAGAATTTATATACTTATTGCATATACTTGGAAAGAAGTGTGAAGGTGGCGGGCACATAAAACAACGACTAGGAATTGGAAATTGTCTGGACCCGCCAACCCGATGATCCACGAAAGAGATTGCAAGAAATTGTCGTGGAAAGCGGTCCGACGGGCTTCAAAATAGGCTGACAAGGGTTCCCAAGGACACGTGAAGCCCCGACGGCCAAATTGTATTGATCATAACTTTTGAGTGGAAATTGTGTGACACGGAAGAGGGGTTGATGTAGGAGTCTGGAAGTCAAGTTGTATATCACGGAAGCTGGGGGGATGTTTGTAGGTTAAGGAACACTAGAAGTGCACTCCGCCTGTCCGGGAATCCGCAAGAAAAAAATTCAGGTAAGTATGGAATTGGAGGCGTGAAAGAGATTCCAAGAAATGGAGAAATATGGAAAGAGGACACAGGGGCTTCAAAATTTGGTGACAATTGTGTATCACGGAAGATGGTATGATGTGGGAGTGCAGCAATAAATTTGTATATCACAGAGGTTTGGGTGTTGTTTGCAGGTCACAGAACAATGGAAGTACAATATAGAGCCTGCCTGCCCGGGAATCTGCAATCTGAAAAGTGGCTAGGCATCCAATGGATAGCAGTCGGTCAGAGTCGTGATATAAAAGCACCAACGAAAATGTGAACCCATGAGTCTGCCAATGCACACATTGAGACATTTTTGGAAAAATGACTAAGTAAGGAGAAAGAGAGAGTATAGGGGAAAGAGAAGCGATAATTTGGTTTATATTAAAATATGAAATAGATATTCCATTTCCTAGCAAGATCTTTTCTGTATGTTTCTGGAGAAGTTGTATACATATTGCATATACTTGGAAAGAAGTTTGAAGGTAGTGGGCATAGGAAACAACAACTAGAAATTGGAAATTTCCTGAACCCACGAACTGGATGACCCATGAAAGAGATGTCAAGAAATGGTTAAGTGTGGAAAGCGGTCGAACATGCTTCAAAATAGGGTGACAAGGATACTCGAGGAGACGTAAGGCCCTAACTATCAAATTGTATATATCAGAGCATTTCAGTGCAAAATGTGTAACATGGAAGAGGGTATTCCTGCCATCCTCAATGCATATTCATTCTGCTTTTACTAGTGACAACTCAGTGCACACGTTTGCTTATTGACATTAACAAGCAAAAAAATGTATTCAACAACAATTTACGGGAGCCTGACCGACCCCTGGGTTGGCGCTATTATAGATCTTGCACCCAAAAATTGCGTCATCTACAGTTCCTCCATATACATCTTGCACCCAAAATTTCTGTGGTATACAATTCGTCCACATATTGGAACATGGTTTACATTTGCACCACAAATAATCTATTAAGATACATTAATATAATACAATTTAAATAAATATATTTAAACTTGAACCTGACTTTTTTCAAACTCATTGATTGGTCCTATATCGTCACATCATGAACCCAATCGACCATAGTTCCTTTCAACACTTAGCCAATTATCTCTCTATGGGGTCGCGACTTAGCGCTATCAAATTTTTATGCCCCCTGTTCCGTGATATACATGTTGGTTCGCTTATTGGAATTTATAAGCAAAAAAAACATTCAACAACGATTTACGAGAGTCCGATCGATCCTTGAGTTTCCATTATTATAAATCTTGCACCCAAAACTGTCGTCATCTACAAGTGCACGATATACATCTTGCACCCAAAACTTCCGGAATCTACAATTCATCGCGACTTAGCAGTATCGAATTCTTATGCCCCCTGTTCCATGATATACATGTTGCACACAACACTTCCGTGATATACATTTTTCACCCAACACTTCTTTCATTTACAATTTGACCCTGGTTCACAAAACTTTTAAACCATTTATCACCCTCTTCAATCCCTGCCACATTCTCTCGCTTCTCAATGCACATTTGTTATGATTTTACTATCGACAACTCAACATATATATTTTCTCATTTGCATTAATAAGCAAAAAATGCATTCCAGTATACGGGAGTCTGACCCACTACCGTTGCTTTTCATACCTACTTGCCGGGTTGTCGTAACTGGACTTTCCTTCCCCCTTTTTCGTGATATACATCTTGCACCCAAAACTTTGGTGATATACAATTCCATAGTTAGCCAACTTTATAGCAGTCGATCTTCGGGTTGGCGCTATTATAGATCTTGCACCCAGAAATTCCTCCATCTACAATTTTGTGATGCACATCTTCCACTGAAAACTTCTGTACTATACAATTCCTCCAGCTCACAAGCTTCGCTCTACCCAGTTTCACAAATATTTCAAAGAATTTATTGTTGCCTTCCATCCCTACTACCTTCGCACCCTTCCCAATTCACATGGATTATTCTTTTACTAGTGACAACTCAACACACATGTTCGAAAGATATTGGCACTACTTTTCTTAGTTACAACTCGCCATACAAGTTTTCTTAACAATATTACTCGACTCTCCCCATTTTCCAAAAATAACCTTATAAGCTACTTGGCAAGGACTATGCTGCCACACAACACTTGTTTTATAATGAAATTGTAGTGATGATTTAAAAGTCTATTTTAGATTTAAAAGTTTGTTTTATAAAAATAATATGAAATGATTTAAAGTCTTTGAATTTTTTTTTTTTTTCTTTACAAATAAATTTTTTAATTCATTGATATATATATAAGAGATGATAAAATGTAATTTTATAACAATAACTTTTAATTCAAAAAGGTGATAATGTGGAATGAATAAAAAAATAATTTTATAACAATAGGTTTTTTAACAATATAATATTGTGTAATGAAAAAAAAGTATTTAGAAAGATTTTCAAAATATATATATATATATATATATATATATATATATATATATAT
>JZKD02S2153927.1:243796-273980 GCA_000966675.3 Picea glauca
TGCAACTTGCTGAGAGCACCAACTCTCTGTTTTCTCTAGCACCCACTAGAAGGAAGCACCAACTCCCTAGTTTCTCTAGCACCAACTAGAAGGAAGCTACAACTCCCTGGTTTCTCTAGCACCAACAAGAAGGAAGCACCAACTCCCTAGTTTCTCTAGCATCAATTAGAAGGAAGCTACAACTCCCTGTGTTCAAGCACCCACTTGAACCTCTGAGGACACCAGTCCTCCCTAGCACCTCCCTACCACCCTGGATTATAAATATGAAATACTGAAACCTATTACAGCGATATAGTGTTCAATAACAGCTTACCAGTCTCATCATTGTTCTGCAAGATTTTTCTACTCAGTCTTCCTCATTGTCTTCCTGCGTGCATCCACTGCCCATTCTGTTCTTCTGCCTTTTGTGCTCTGTGTGCCATTCCCATTCAATGCACCTTTTGTTTCCTATTCATTTCAGCTACTGCACCACCCCTTTACTTCTTCACACCTGCATTACTTCACCTCAGCAACAACAACCTCATCACTTCTCTATGCCGTGTTCTTATAGCTTCTGTGCACCTTGTGCATGCAATATGCATAATGCTTCTGCATCTCTTCACAGTGAGTGCTCTGTCTGATCATCATTACGACTTCTCATCTTCTCTGGCAGTTTGCCCACATGTTCAGCATCATTGGATGTCATGCTGAGATTCCTCAGCCTCTCTGGCAGTTGAGACTCTTCGTCTTCTCTGGCATAGTCGAGCTTATACTTTCTGCTTTAGTTACAAACTTCAATGCTCATCCACTTGTCAGTCCCTCTAAGAATCGTCTTCATTCACTGGAAGAAGCTTGGAGACCCTTCAGATCCTCTGGCAATCACATAGAGGTCTCTTTGAATCCTTTGGCAGAGACCATCAATGGTTTCCGGCAGTTAGACTGCGAGGAGCAACATTAGCCCTCCGATCGTGCCCAAAATCCCCTGCACCGTTGGATTGACTTCATGTGATCTTGCATTTATTTCTCCAATTCGCATTTCGATATTTTGGGATCCCTGTGGTAAATATTTTGTTACTCTCCATGTCCCGATCCCTGAAACTCCGAAATGGAGCTTGTCTGAACTAGCTCCTTCCTTCATCTTCCGCCGATGTGACCAATGGCTACGATCACAGGTTGAGCCAAAACGTGTTTCGCTTTTCGGCATTTCGAGATTTTGGCATTCCTATGGTAGAGTTTCTTGACGCTCCATGTCCCGATATCTGAAGCTCTGTAATAG
The DNA here is from genome assembly GCA_000966675.3 of Picea glauca. Classification (NCBI taxonomy): domain Eukaryota; kingdom Viridiplantae; phylum Streptophyta; class Pinopsida; order Pinales; family Pinaceae; genus Picea; species Picea glauca. The sequence goes on from JZKD02S2153927.1 coordinate 245,052, forward strand.
AGTAGGATCAATGGTCCACACTCTAGATGATTCAACAATCCAGATCTCTTCACGATTTCTCATATCGCGATTTCGGGGTTCGTGACTTCATGACTCCTATGGTAGGAGTTCTTGACATCTCCATCTCCCGATTTCCGAAACTCCGAAAGGGAGTCGGATCAACATTCCACACTCTAGATGATTCGACGGTCCAGATCTCTTCGTGATTTCGCATATCGTGATTTCGGGGTTCGCAACTTCGGGACTCCTATAGTAGGATTTCTTGACATCTCCATCTCCCAATTTCCAAAACTCCGAAGTGATCGGATGGCTCACATAACTCCCTGAGATGGACGGTTGACGAGATTTCAACATTTCACATTTCACGATTTCAGGACTCCTATTGTAAAGAACCTTGACATTTCCATCTCCCGATATCCAAAATCCCGATAGCCAAAACTCCGAAATGGAGTTTGACCAATCATATCGATGTTTCACATTTCGCGATTATGGGACTCTTGTTGTAAAGAGCCTTGACATTTCCATCTCCCGATATCCGAAATCTCGATAGCCAAAACTCCGAAATGGAGATTGACCAATACTTCGATCTTGTCATTCGATCATTGTTGCATTGTTGGTCTTCTTGAACTTATCGACTCTGTGTGAGTTGTGCTGCTAGTCTTCCTGAAATTACTTCTGTTCATGTTTTTCCATCGATGCCATCAATGAAAGGAATAATCTGATCTTTCCATAGGAATAATCTGATCTTGCCATCAATGACAAGAATACCCTGCCTGTTAAACATGCCAACCATCATACTCTGTCTTCTGTCTGAAAACATGCCAACATACCTAGCCCATGAATACAGGTCATCTGGTTGGAGTTTGGCCACTTCATTACTCCATTGCAAATTATTAGGTCTTGAGAGTTGGAGAGCTTGACCAACTCAGTACCAAAAAAATTCTCAATTAGGTCTTCAGAGCTTCTTTTATAGCTATTAGATAAAATAATGTCCTCATCTAGCCACAAAGGAATATGGTTGGAATCAATGCTTAAAACAGAAGCTTGTTTAGATGCAGTCCTAGCATTAAAGTCTCCTAGCAGGATGATATTACCTTCATTTTTCAAATTATAAATATCTTGTTCTAAATTATTATAGGGACAATTGCTATCTAGATTGTTTTTCTTATAAAAAGTAGAATTAATAGGTGAAAAATAGCAAATTGCTATATACATCTTCTTAGCATTGATGTCTAAAATTTCTATCCAAATGTATTGATTTAGAGGGTCGATCTTATGAAGTTGAATCCGAGGAGAAATGCTCTTTCTAATATAACAAGCTATGCCTCCTATCCCTCTACGGTGGGACTTTTTGTTCTTTCCAATATATATATGTTTTAAAATAAAGATTTGAAAATAAATTTATAACAACAAATTTTTAAATAATAAGTAATGACATTGAAATTTATAATAACATTTTTAATTTACCCAAAGGGGTTGGATCCAATGGTGGAAAGCGAGGAGTTTTTCACCATTGGGCAAGGTTCAATTCTCATGAGGGCTTTACCTGGAGCCATGGGGACACCTTGAGGTAGTGGTCAAACATGTGGTTGCACCCAGAGATACCATATTAAATGGTATCGTGACCCGTGCACACATAAGTGGATCAAAGCCCACCCCCATGTCCTTCAAATTTCAAGAAAGTCCCCGAGGTGTAGGACAGTCGGTGACGGAGTGTGTTGTTAATCCACTTCGTGTTGAAAAGTCACCGGTTCGAAACCTGCAGGGACAAAAAATCCAACCATGTTAAGGGTTGGTGTGGCTCAGGCCGGGTGTGATCCCCGGGTGACTTTGACGACTTAGATGCCCCTGAGTCGCGATTTCTCAAGCCAAAGGTTAATCCCGCTGCCAAGAAGGTCTGGACAAATTAACAAACAAAAAAAAATAATAATAACATTTTTAATTATAATGATGATGGTGGTGGTTAACATCCATCATATAATTTGTTGACGATAATTGTTTTATTTTTTCATATTAATAATAAGTTTATTTAAAATTAACATTAATAATTTACTTTATTATTATTATTTTTTGTGTTTGTTAATTGGTCCGGATTTTCTTGGCATCGGGATTAACCTTTGTCTTGAGAAACCACGACTCAGGGGCATCTAAGCCGTCAAAATCACCCAGGGATCGCACTCGGCCTGAGCCACACCAATCCTTAACATGGTTGGATTTTTTGTCCCCGCAGGTTTTGAACCGGTGACTTTTCAACACGGAGTGGCTTAACAACACACTCCGTCACCGACTGTCCTACACCTCAGGGACAATTTACTTTATTATTATTATTAATATGATAAGGAATGAAATTTATAACCATATTTTTAATTATGGTAATGGGATAAGAAAAAATTCTAATAGTAAAAGGGAACCTTTTATTAATATAAATAGTGTATACAAATGCCATAGAATTACACCAGTTTCCAAAAAGCCAAGGGTGTTGCTTAGCCTAGTATCAAAAGTGCCTATCGACATCTTAGCACAAAATTTAGATATAGAACAATTTCCATAATTCCTAGTTGTGTGTAGTCTATATAAAATTCCCAAGATGCAACCTTAGGGAAACACATTCATCCTGAAGATGTTGAATACTTTGTCGTTGTTGCATCGAAACCTATAGAACCATTAATACTTAGGATGAGAGCCCATTGAATCATATTTGCAAAGAGTGTACAATGGAGTGCGAGTTTTCTATTTCTTCTTCCATCAAGTCAAATTGCTTGGTCCAACACCCAAATCTGCCTTTCACCATGAGTGTCAGTGGCCACAAGAAGAAACAAGATAACAAGGAAGGAACTCCTAGAATACTGTTTGATGAATCCTCTACCTAGCCAAGGATGACAAACTGAATGAGGAGGCACTTCCATATACAATAATTCATATGCACAAGGGATAAAAAAGGGTGGATGAATCTATGTACCCGAACTCCACCTTCGAACATGATTACATATACCACCAATCATTTCCATGAATCCAACTCCTATACGACATATGCCTTTAAGCAAGAGGGGGAACAAGGGAAAATATCACACCTCAGTTGAGAATTTATGGAAGCACCTGGATGACATATGTCTAGTAGATGGCCCTTTACTTGTCACATGTCATTATGTTGACCTCCACAGGATTAGTATGATGCCAATTTAATGATATTTCAAAGAGGTTAATCAAGGGACTAGCTAATTTAACTGAGTCTTGAAGTTGAAAGGGAACCCTATTTTTAATAACCTTAGGAACCAAATTAAGTATCGTGGGATTGAGTAGATAGATAAGACTCCATTAATGGAAATTATCTATGGTTGTTGCTTAATGGCCTGATTTGCATAGTGATCCGCTTCTCCATTATTGTTTCTTAGGACATGGAAGAACTCAATCGTGCAAAAAGTTTGAATTCTTGTTGGATTATGAGAAAGATGGAGCAGAGATGAATGTTGCTTGTGAGAGTATTCAATCTTGCATGCTCGATTATTATTTTTGAGTCCCCTATTACTGTAAGATTAGTGATGCCTTGGAAGTTTGCCAATCTTAAACCTTGTAAAAGCACATAAGCTTTAGCTTGATTGTTGGAGGCCTTCTTGATACTCCAAGTGAAGGTGAACTCTATATTTCCTCCATGGTCATATAGTACTTTGTCCGCTCTTCACACCTCAAGTAATGAGATGAACATTTACAAATAAAAAAAAATTACAATTTTTTAAAATTTATAATAATATAATTTTCTATTTTAATTTTAAGTTAATTTAATTTAATTTATTTTTAAAATTTATAATAATATTTTTATATTGATTAGTCTCTGAGGGAAACTCAATTGGAAAGTGTCCTGATATGAAGTGTTATGTTTGATGAGGTTCTGAGTTCAAATCCCCCCGATTTACCCGTGCTTGTGGAAGGGGCATACGTATGACACCTGAAGGTTATAGTAGTAGCGGTCAAAATCGACCTCGTGTCACACGAGTACGAGACTGGCCTAGTTTTCGATTCCGCCAATAATTATATATATAACTGATCACATTAATTCAAATTTGTTACATATTTTTAATAAAATAATTTTTTAATCAATTTAAAATTTATGATGTGATGATTCAATAAGTTTATATGAAATTTTTTCTTATAATAAGTAATGAAATTGAAATTTATGCCCATATTTTTAACAATGGCATAATGCTAATGTGATGATTTAAAACCAAATCATTTTTTAAAATTTATAAAACTTTTTTAATAAAATTTTATATATATATATATATATATATATATATATATATATATATATATAAAAGTTAATTATATTAAATTTAATTTATTATATTTTTTTATAGAATATATATTTTTAATTTACAATGTGATGAGTGGGGAAGATAACAATCATTCTTCTCAACCACTCAAATTAAACCCAATTCAGTGATGATTTATTAAAACAATAAAAATCTTTTTAAAATTCAACAATATTTAAAAAATTAATATGTTTTTAATTATTTATTTAATCAATTTTTGAAATAAATGAAATTTAATAACTTAAATTATTTAAATTTGTTTTTATAAAAGCTATTTTTTTTTATTTTAACATTTTTTTTAAATTTATAAAACTTTTTTAATAATATATGATCTACTTCTAACACATTGTTTTATATGGATTAATCTTCTAGGTGAGTAATCTCTACGACATAAGTAATCTCTGCGACATAAAGTTAATCTCTTTGGTACATGGGCTAGATAAGTAAACTTTGTGGCACAAGTAATCTTTGCAGCAAAGTGAAATTCCATGGGTGATAATCTTTGTGGAAAGTGATAATTATGTGGGTTATAATCTCTGCGGCAAGTGATAAATCTGCGGGTTATAATCTCCGTGGAAAGTGACTAATACGGAGACTGAGACGAATTTTAGAGTTATAATCTCTGCGTGTTGTCTCTATGGTGATTGGATCGAATCTGCAACAAGTGGTTATCCTCTTGTGTAGCTAATTTAAAGTAGGTGCATAAGTTCTTTTTCTTATTTATTTTCTCCACTTTCTATCATGATCACTTTACCATATATTCTAAAACCTCATTCTGTGAAGGGGAGACCGAGCAAAGTCACCTTGAATAGTATTTAAGAATATATAGAATCATTAGAAAAAAGGAGTGAAGAGAGATAAGTGAAACAATAGAGTTAGAGACAATGCTTTATAACAAATTTAGATTGTTAGAAGATAATATAGAGAATATAATATTAGAGTTTGACACTGAGCTTCAAAAAATGGAGGTTAGATTAAAAGAAATAGAAAAACAGAAACAATCAACTCAAAAAGGAGAGGTCGAAGAAAATTGCAACTTGAGAGACAAGATTAAAGAGAAAGAAAAAGAACTAACTAACAATTTGGTTTTGAGTAGTCTCGAAAATAAATTTGATATCAAACCCATCAAAGAGGAAATGAATAAGCTAATCGACTTGGATTATGAGTATGACGAAAGAGCCTTAAATATCATAATTGATGGTATAAAAGAGCAGAAAGAGGAGGACACACTAGAAATAGTAAAAAAAGAACTAAAAAATAAGTCACAAATTGAAACAACTTACCTTATAAAAGAAAAGAGGTTTGGAAAATAATCGAGCATAAATATAGGTTGATCTGTGACAAGGTAAGTTATAATGACTATAAATATGACATACTTAGTAAATCTTTGAGCTTAAAAGGTCCAAAATACTTATAAATGAAGACCCTATTCTAGAAGACCAATTTGAATTAAGGAAGTTCGTTCAAAAGGTAAAGGAAGTGAGGAAGGAAGGTAAATGGGCAATAATTAGAAATAAAAAAACTATTATTAGGGATAGAGACCAACATGCTAATAATAAATAAGATTTTGACACACTCAATATCCTCTTTTGGAACTACCTGGACTTTCCATGGCACAAAGGTCCTATATTAAGTCGGATCCTGAGTGAAATTGATATTATTTTTCTTGTGGAAAGTTGGGAGCATGAAGAGTCTAAGGTCCCTAACATAGAAGGATTTGTCGTGTGGTCAGCATGAAACAAGAAATCTTATCGCTAAGGGATTGGAGGCATAATTTGTTATGTAAAAGAAAATGTTTTTCCTCGTATTCGACTTCACAAGAAGACTCTATCAATCAATACATTTGGATAGAAATATTAGACATCAATGCTAAGAAGATTTATATAGCAATTTTTTATGTTGTGCCTATTAATTCTACTTTTTATAAGAAAAAAAATCTAGATAAAAATTGTCCCTATAATACCCTAGAACAAGATATTCATAGTTTGAGGAATGAAGGTAATATCATCATGCTAGGAGATTTTACCGCTTGAATTGCAACTAACCAAGATATTCTTTTAAGCAATGACTCCAACCCTAATTCTTTATGGCTATATGATGACCTTGTTTTATCTAATATATACAAAAGGAAATGTGAAGACCTAATCGAGTTTTTTTTTTTTTTATCAAGCTAGTCAAGCTGTGTAGTTCTCAAGACCTAATAATTTGCAATGGTGTAATGAAGTGGCCAAACTCCAACTGGATGACTTGTATTCATGGGCTTGGCAGTATTGTTGTGGATTATGTGATATATGATATCCTTGTATCCAACCAGGCAATAATTTTTCACATTTTAAATGACCATGAACTTGAGTCTAATCATAGACCTACTATTTGAAAAAAGTGGAGACAATATTTTGTTTGAGTATTTAAATAGTGATTTAAATATCCTAACTTATAAGGACAACATTAAAGATGTATATCATTATTTTACAACAACCCTTTCTAATTATATTAACAAGTTCTCTATCGAGGTGTCATGTAAAAAGAATAATAGAACAACCAACCCATGGTATGATAATGATTGTAAAAATGTTAGGAAATCCATTAAGGATGTTTCTAATGAGCCCTTAAAAATCAATAAGATAAATAAGTACAAATCCCTAATTAAAAAAAAAAGGTACTATATAAATAGAAAGCAAGAGAGGATTTCACACCTATCTAAACTTAATCCTAAGAAGTTTTGGAGGCAAATTCTAATTCATAAAACTAAAGAAAATAATATGATTCCCTTGAAGGACTGGAATTCCTAGCTTAAAAATATTTATGAATGCCCTAATTTTATGGACACCATTACTGATGTTCCTACAAAGAATGAGGTATTTTTTATGGACGACATAGAGTTTTGGGTTAAGTGGCTCACAAATGGGAAATCTAAGTACATTGAAGGGTACCAAGTTGAAATTTCTAAAATCAGAGGGCCTATCCGCATCCTTCACAGACACAAGCTCTTCAATTTACCAATGAAGCAAGGATTCCCTAAACCCTAGATGAAAATCCTCATTGTACCTATTTTTAAAAGTGGGGATAAAAATATTCCTTCTAATCATAGGACAATTATGATTAGCCTCATTTTAGCCAAGCTATACAAAATTATTTTGGAAAATAATATTAGCCTATGGCTAGAAATCCATGGAAAAAGAGCTAAAGGTCAGGCTAGGTTAAGGAGATATCATTCAAATGTGGACCACCTTGTTACTCTTAGGATCATTGTGGAGGAGTGTCGCAATAATAAAACCAATCTCATATGTTGTTTAGTTTACTTTAGAAAATATTTTGACACAGTACACAAGACAAACCTTTGGAATAGAATGGAAGAGATGAAGGTTCCTTTCGAGTTAAGGGTTGTTGCGACAAGGTTGTATGAGAACATTATTGTCGAGTTTAGGAACACTTAAGGCTGGTTGGAAGAAATCAACTACAATACCAGAGTCAAACAAGGTTGTCCCTTGTCCCCTGCCATTTTTTCCATATACATTGACAAGTTAGAAGAGTGTTTGGAAGAAGCATGGTGTGTTGTCTCAACTCTCGTTGGTATAATTATCACTCTTCTTCTTTATCCCAATGATATTGTTCTTATGGAAAGGAGTCCCTACAATCTTGACATGCAAATAAGAATCCTCCATGATTTCTACTCCAATACGGGTATGACTATTAATACAGACAAAACGAAAGTCATGATAATTAAATCCAAAAAGATCACCTACAATACTTTCGTATATTCCAATAATATCTTGGAGGAAGTGACTTCGTATAAATATCTCATAATAGATATTCATCACAAGCTCAACTGGAATTATAGCATTGAGAAAAGGATAAATGGAGGGTGGAAAGCTTATTATGGGCTTGAAATCAATTGTAAATTAATGGATATTTGTATATGGGATTAAAAAAAACTCCTCTTTGAGACTCTTGTGACTCCAGTTATGATCCAAGTGGATATTGGTTGCCACCCACCTATTCCAACTGGCTCCTCTTGTCCGTTTTTAGTCCAACACGTTCTTCTGTACTTCTTTGTAATTGTGGGTTCCACACTTCTGGGGATGTTTGAAGCCCTACACATCTTCCAGGTGGATACTGGTGGCCTCTCACCTAATCCAACTGGCTTATTTTGTATGTTTTCATCTCAGCACATCTTGTTGTACTTCCAAGGCCGTTTTGCAGTCCCAAACAGTGTTTTTCTTGGCTCACCATAGTCAAATTGTAGAAGCAGTCAGATTTTGACGGTGTAATGTGTAGTTCTCTGAAATACATTTTCAATAGGCTATCACGTGCCTAAAACGAAGGTCGTATGCAAACGTTACGACCCCAGAAAGTTGGGGTACCAACTTACCCATAGGGGCCCACATGACTTTTGGCGTTTCACCTCCTAGGGTTAGGTTTTTGGATGTCTAGGGTTTTAGCATTCATGAGTAATATCAAAAAGGCCTCTAGAGCCTCATTGTAATGATTCTGCTCAGAAAGATGTGCGTAGCAGCCACATCTCTTCTCAGAGATAGCTACCACCATTCGAGCAAGTGTTTCAGTTCTGCAGTTTTACAATTTAAGCCTATTTCATTTATTCAATAGAAGATATTGTTCGTTGTATATCTGTGTTATTCCTCATATCTATGTGTTTATTTTATTCAGTATGTTAATAAGTTCGTTCCACTCCTAAATCCAAATCAGTGGTATCAGAGCGGTTTGCTCTTCATTTAGTTTTCTTCGTGTATCTCCCCGACAAGATCTGGGTACAAGAAGTTGGGACTCAAACCAATCGATTCGTTGTAAGATCGGTTGCGCCGAGCCTGACAACAACCCATGGGGGATGAAAAGAAATATGATGGAGTAGGAGATCCTATTAAAATGTTGCTCGAGGAAGCTCTTGTGCGACAAAGGAACAAAATGATGGACAACTTTCCACAGATCCTTCGACGGCTGCCCACAGGAGAAGCATCTTCATCAAGCGGCCATGCAACCCCCTTCAAGGTAAATGTAAATTTTGATATTCCATTATTTGAAGGACTGATAGGTGCGGATGTTGTAGATAAATGGTTGAATCTGCTCGAAGGGTATTTTTTGGTCCACAATTTTTCCAATAGGGAAAATATTACTTTTTCACTCCTCAAGGCCATCCCCCATGTTAAGGATTGGTGGGTTACTTACTCTGAGCAAAGGGTCGTAGAGGAATCTGAAATATTTGTGGTGGACCCTACATGGGATTCCTTTTGGGACGCCATTAAAGAACAATACTACCCTGTTGGAAGCTACGAGGACTAGTACACTAGATGGACCACCCTGTGTCAAGAAAGGGACTAGACAATACCATATTTCACCAATATTTTCCATACCCTGCACACCAAATTGGGTACCAAAGACTCTGAGCATCATCTGGTGCTCAAATACCACGTTTTTTTTCATAGATACATTCAAACAGAAATGCATTTTCTGGACATCGCCTCATTGGGCATGGCTTATAGATACGCTGTCAAGATCGAGCAAAAATTTAAGTAGAAGAGGCAAGAGTTTGGATATGCAAACTCCTCACAACTGAAGTAGGGAAAAGGCAGCCCCAACCCACACATCAAGGGACCAAGCCGAGATGGTTTCCCTCAGGACAACCAATCCAAGATGCAACACAAGAAGGGAAATGAGAAGACGAAAAAGGACACGTGAAAATGGTGTGAGTACCATAAAATCCCTTGTCACAACACTGAAGAATGTCACTCCAAGCAGTCACTCGTAGTTGAGATGAAGGCTTCCGATTCAAAGGCTGATTCTAATTCTGAATCAAATCCCGAAGGAGGGAAGCGGATTATTGATGTTGAACCTAGTACCACTATCACTACCACCAAATTTTGGCCAAGTGAACCAGAAGAACCAGAGGAAGGGGAACGCCTCTTTCACTCACAGATGTGATAAAGGGGGTTTCTCTTCATTTCATTGTCGATAACAGCAATTAGAAGAACCTGATTTTAGCAGAGGTTTTCCACACTGCACTGAAATATTTGTGGGACTCACATATGACCCCCAGTGCACCTCTACCTAATGGACCAGTCTATCGTCTATTACTGATGGAAAATGACAAAATCAGGCATCAGATCCAAGAGCTTATTCAAAAGGGGCACATCAGACCCAACTCCTCCCTTGTGGAAGCCCGCTTGTACAGGTGTAGAAGAAGGACGGGACTTGGCAACTTTGCATTGATTACAGATCCTTAAACAAAATCACAGTCAGGAACCATTACCCAATTCCTAGGATTAATGACCTTCTTGAACAACTCAAGGAGACAAAGTTATTCAACAAGATTGACCTAAATTATGGCTACCACCAGGTTCCCATCGAACCAACTGATGTATGGAAGACAACCTTCAAATCTAAGACTTCCAAAACCCTAAATCACTACTAAAACCCTAATTCATTGTTGACTTCTATTTTTAGCTCATAATGACTTAAAAGCGCTTTTAACCCTTTTTAGCTCAATGTCACTTTCCGAATATAACACCTGTGACTGGAGTGACCTCTAGTAACCCTGTTTACCCCTCTTTGGCACTAGCCATAGTCTAACGGGGCGGTTTAGACCATTAGGCCTCCTCTCTGGAGCTCCTATTTGGAAAGGGACATTACAGGGCGATTCTTCTATACTCGTCTGCTAGTTGTCTTTGGAGGTACTTTTTGAACTTGCTCTTCTTCTTCTGTTGGATCCTCTTCATCTTCTACTTTTTCATCTTTTGTTTCTTCTTCGTAAAGTTGTTCCATTGATTCATTTTATTCTTCCTTTAATTCTTGTCTACCTGTTTCATCAATTGTTATGTTGATGCTTTCCATGACTTTGTTCAATCTCAGGTTGTAACACTTGTATGCTTTCCTTATACTTGAGTAACCAACAAGTACTCCTTTTTCCACATGAGAGTCAAACTTTCCCATTTTACCATCTTCACTTTTGATGTATCATTTGCTTCCAAAAACTCTGAAGTGATTCACATTTGTTGGTCTTCCTTTCCATAGTTCGTAGGGAGTTTTTTCAGTGTTGTTTCTGAGTAATACTCTGTTTTGAATGTGAACTATTGTATGCACTTACTCTGTCCAAAAAATATCTGCCAATTTGGAATCCATTAGAATTGTTCGATCCATTTCCTGTACTGTCATGTTCTTTCTTTCAACAACTCCGTTTTGTTGAGGTGTCCTAGCAATGGAGCATTGCCTTTTTATTCCATGACTGTTGCAGTAGTCAATAAATTCCTTTGAAGTGAACTCTCATCCATTATCATATCTCAAGCATTTGATTTTTGAATCCATTTCATTTTCAACCATTTCCTTGTAGATCTTGAAGTTTTCAAAAGCTTCTTACTTATTCTTGAGAAAACAAACTGCAGTCATTCTTGTATAATCATCAACTAATAACATAAAGTATTTCTCACCTTTCAAACCCTTTGTTGTAGTTGGTCCAACTAGATCAGTATGCACAATTTCTAGTGGTCTTGTCGTTGAATATTCCTTTGACTTGAATATGGTCTTTGTTTGCTTTCCTTGTTGACAATGCTTGCATAAAGTGTTTGTTGGTTTCGTGATCTGGGGAATTTCTCCGTCTGCTTCTCTTTTGCTGACTTTGACAAGGTTATCAAAATGTATGTGACCCATTCTTCTGTGCCATAGCCAAATTTAATGTTCCTTTCCTAGACAACACTTTTCATTTCCAATTTGACTTAACACATATATGTTGCTTGAAGTTCTCGCAGTTGTAGCAATCAATTTTCTTGAAACTTCTTTTCTTATCTTTCATTTTTGTGAATCAAAAGTAACTTTATGACCTTGGTCACACATTTGATTCATACTTAGAAGATTATGTTTCATATCTTCTACTAGTAGAACATTTTATGCCTTTGTATTCTTGTTCCCAATTATGACTGTGCCTTTTCCAATGATTTTAGCTGAATCATCATTTACGAAGGAGACTGATCCATCTCTTTCTTTTATAAATGTAAGAAACTTGTCTCTATCACCTGTCATGTGTTTTGAACATCCACTATCAACATACCAACCACGTTTCTTCTGCTTAGCTTGTAGAGCGAGTGTGCATTCTTCATTGATGTACTGATTCTTCTTTCTTATCCATGTCCTTTTCTGAGGTTCATGTATGTGATTATTGTTATTTTGTTGTGGTTCTCTAGAAGGGATTGTCATTCTGCAATCTTTGGCCATGTGTCCAAAGTTGTTACATTTGTAACATTCCACTTTAGTGCTCAAAGATTCAAACCTATTGTAACTTCTTCTCTGTGTTTCACTAGGCCTTATTGGATAACCCTTTTCTGTATGACTTTCAAAGTTGTTTATGTTCCTGTTGTTAGCTCTGCAATTCACACTTTATGTCCAAAATTATTACATAAATAACATAAACCAAAAAAGATAGTTTGATACCTGAGAGTTGAAGATCTTCTGAAGGGAGGTGCTCTTATGAATTCTTCTTCTTTTTAAGGCCTATCTGTTGGTTGTTGATTCTGAAATCTGAATATTCTCGGTGGAGGAGTGTCCCTGTAATCTTCCTTGTAGATCTTCCTATACCCTTTGATTGTTTCTGCATAGCTTTTTGGATATGTTTCTTGCTTTGTTGTTTTGGAGCTTGATCCCTTTTTTGTCTGATTGTATCCAAGTCCGAACTTGTCATGATGAGGTTTTTGACTACTAATAATGTCATCTAAAACTTTTGAGTTGTTCTGCATATTTTTCTTTTGAAGATCCTTTCCTAATGTGAAAATCTCTGCTTCCAAATTTCCAGTGATCCTCTCTTTTTCTTCTAGTTGTTCTTTGAGTGATTATTTAATTTTTTTATTTTCTTCTATTTGAACCTTCAAATTTGTGATCATTTGTTCTAGTTCTTAAGTGACTTCTTTCTTGTCTAGTTCCGCTTGTAGTTTCTTGTTTTTCTTCTTTTTTCTTCTGATAACTTCTATGGCACACATCAATTCTTCTCGGTGGTGAACTTCTGCCTCTTCATATTATTCTTCGGAGTCTTCTTTATCAGAGTCTTCTACTGCCATGAATAGAACTCGTTATGTCTCACTGTCACTGGCTTCATCTTCATCTGATGATGAGATGTCTTCTTTGGTGCATAAACTTTTCTTGAAATCTTTCTTTGTGGTTCTTTTGCCTTTATATGTTTGTTTGTTATTTGAGTAACCTTCATCATTTCTCTTTTTCTTATGAGGACATTTGTTAGCAAAATGACCAATACCATTAAAACAAATTAAAGGAATCTTACCTCTATACCTGTCATCTTTTCCCTTGTTCAATCTTCTGACAAAGTTGGCCACTTCTTCATCATCTTTCGAGACATCACTATCGCTGCTATGTTCTTTTTCTTTTTTTTTTCTCTTTTTCTTTGACCTTTTGGATGCTTTGAAAGATGCTTATTTTATATCTGGATTTGTTTGTTCAGTTCTCATTTCATATGTTGTGAAGATTCCATGTAGTTCATCCATGCTTATTGAGTTTATATCTTCTCTCTCTTCTAGTGCTGATATCTTAGGGTCAAATCTCATAGGAAGAGATCTTCGTACTTTTTGAACAATTACAGATTATTCGATTTCTTCTCCCAATCCTATGATTTCATTTACTGTTTCATCAACTCGTAAAAAGTAAGCTGCAATATTCTCATCTTCCTTCATCTTAAGTTGTTCGAATTGACCTCCGTAAGTTTGAAGCTTGCTGCTTTGACTTTTGAATCTCCTTCATAAATATTTTGAAGTTTGTCCCAAATATCTTTAGCGGATTTACAATGTGCAACTTTGGTGAATAATGTTTCACTAACACCATTCAAAAGTGCATTTGTGGCTTTGGAACTATTCTGACTGAGTTTCACTGCTTTGTCATTTGTTGGCGGAACGACTGGTATTGTGTATCCATCTACAATTGATCGTCAAATTTCAAATCCTTGTGCTTGTATATATGTCTTCATCCTTATGCTCCAAAATGCATACTTTTGTCCATCAAACTGTGGTATTCCATTTTTATACAAGTTGTTTCTCTCCATGATCTAGCTTTTAGTGGTTAAACTGATTTTTGAAGGAACCTACTCTGATACCAATTGTTGGATTACTGAGAGGGGGGGTGACTCAACAATAGAGCAATTTAATCATTTTTCTCCAAAAATACAAGTGATATATCAATGTAGCATTATCATCCAATAGTTACAGAATAAATAAATAGTGAACAAATGATAAATCACACACATACACAGTACACCAGTGTTTTTACGTGGAAACCCAAAGTGAGAGAAAACCACGAAATGTTTTTTCTTATATGTCTTGAAGAATTAAATTCATTGGAAGCACCAACTTACTTTGTTTTCCAGCTGCAACTGGAAGGAGGATCCAACCCCCTAGTTTCTCAGGCTACAACCTGAGGGAAGCTCTAACTACCCAATTCTCTGGCTACAACCCCCTATGTTCTCTGGCTACAATCAGAAGGTGGCTACAACCACCTGTCCTTCCCCCGTCCAATCGCCTTGAAATATAAATGTCAAATGTAGACAACATGTCACTGTCACTGAATCAACAATTGCCACTATCAACCTATCACTGTCAACCTGTCACTATCAACCTGTATCAATAACCTGTAACAACCTGTACCAATCAACCTGCACCAAACAACCTATACCAATAACCTGAACCAACATGTACCATGCATCAACCTTGACTCATCAAGATGTACCAACATCATCAACTATACACCTCATGCATGTGCCAACTCATTAACTATACACCTCATGTATGTGTTATCTCATCAACTACTTTTCTCAACCATGTACCCAACATGTACCTCAACCATATACCAAAGAAATACACCAATATAACCATCATAAGTTATCTAACAATTCATCATTCTATCCATAAACCAAATACCATAAACCCTTACATCAAACCATGTGCCACAACCTCACTGTTATGTAGCCTCAAGCTAAACCGACAACTTCAGCAACACATCCCAACCAAAACACCAATACCCATATGCCAACTACCAACTGTATCCCTCGACAAATCTAATATATGCAGCAATACTGAACATCCAATACCATCTCAAGAGATAAACCCTAGCTCACAAAACAAACCTCAAATAAGATGTGCCATATCTTTCATAAATAGACCCCAACCATGTTGTTGTTGCGATTTATCTGCCACACTTTATCTGCCGCAATTTTTCTGTCGCACTTTTTCTGTCGTGATTTTTCTGTCGCAATTTTTCTGCCGCGATTTTTCTGCTGCATTTTTTCTGCCACGAGTTTTTTGCCGCGATTTTTCTGTCGCACTTTTTCTGTCGCGATTTTTTTGCCGCACTTTTTCTTGTGCGATTTTTTTGCCGCGATTTTTCTGTCGCACTTTTCTTGCTGCACTTTTTCTGCTGCAATTTTTCTCTATCAATAATACCTGCCCAAATAACCTTTCACAAAAGTAGATATTCAATGATATTCAAGTGTCATTAAAATGAGAGAGCGTTGCCTATTATTTATACTTTCATGTAGCTTCCTTAAGGGGTTACCTTTTAACCATCTTAACCCACTTTCCTAATTTTAGGGTTAACCAACTTCTAAGCACTTGTCCACTTAGTAATTTCTCCATTAACTTTATTATTTAAATAATTTATTTTGTATCCACTTTGAATTATAGTACACTAATCACTTCACTTTATTATTTACCTTCTAAAATCTCTTAAACCACTTTCCTTATTTTAAGGAGTTCTCCATTAACTTTATTATTTAAATAATTTCTTTTTCATCCTCTTTGACTTATAGTGCACTCATCACTTCACTTTACTATTTAAATAATTTCTTCTTTGAAAACACTTTGACTACTTTGACCTTTTAGGGCTTCTAGATAACTTATGAGGGTTCTCCAACTTCACATGGCCATAACTCTCTAACCGTGAGGAGTTATGTGACGTTCCACATACCACCAAAAATGGTATGACATGTACTATCCATATGGAATAGACTTACCTTCAAATATATCAAAACTCATACCATTATCCATCAAACAAACTTGGTTCCATTACCCAAACCTTTGTGCTACCGGAATTCGCTACCGAGCTTTATTCAAGGGTTGACATCAATGAAAACCAACCCAATTTATCAACAAAGAATGTACCAAGATCACCAAGAAGTGCCTCGACATGTATCATACCATCATCAAGATATGTGTCTCAACAATGTACCAAAACATCAATGATATACAACCAACCATATACCTCAAGCATGCAACAAAACCATGTACCAAAATGTGTGTCGCAATCATGTACCATATAATTCATGATATGTCTCAACAAAATAAAAAAAATTATGCCATTAACCATGTGCCATAACATCACCAAGATGTGTCTCACCATGCATCAACATCACCAAGAAATGTACCTCATACAAGTGCCAAAGATATGCCTCAAACCATGCACCAAAGATGTGCCTCAAGCATGTTCCAATGTCTCAACAATATACCAAAGACATGCCTCAACCATGCATCATAACATCACCAATATATAACCCTAAAAACATGCATATAAACATACCTTTAACTCTGTAACATATCTGACTACATCATCATACCTTGCTCAGACTTGAACAACCTAGAACAAACATCCCCTTTACTTTACCTCATATTTTCCAATAGATCGTGTGTTCGCTAGACAGATATTCAATGAACTTATGTATATGAATGAGAGACTCTTGATGTGTATTTATACTTTTCAAGTGACTTCTATTGGGGCTAACTTGTAACTGTTTTACCCTTTATCCTGATTTTATGGTCAACTCATTATTTTTTGTTACAATTGTTTTACCCTTTAATTAATAATTGTTTTACCCTTTTTCCTGGTTTTAGGGTCAACTCATTATTTCTTGTTACAATTGTTTTACCCTTTAATTAATGACTTGTAACTTCTTGTTGCAGTCGTTTAGGGACTTATTAACTTTTAAGGTCAACTCATTATTTCTTGTTACAACTGTTTTACCCTTTAATTAATGACTTGTAACTTCTTGTTGCAATTGTTTAGGGACTTCTTAACCATTCTTCGAGGCTTTTGAACTTCATGAGGACATAGCTCCTCAACCCTGAGGAACCATGTGGCATACGAACTACCATTGGAAACTGTAATGTTCCTAACTTGGCTAGTCTAGGAAACACTGCTAATGTGTGTGTAGGATCAAAGGTTTACAACATATAAATGATCATACAAATAATAAACACGACAAAGGACTGCAAAGTTTGTATTATGATATCTCYRTGGATTACAAAATGGCCGAATGCGGCTGAATAACTGACAATACTCGACTAGATCAACATACAAAGGATCTTAGCCAGAATATAAATAAGCAACTGCGGCTGAATAAAATAACAACACTTAGCTAGATCAAAAGACAAAAGGATCTTAGCCGAAATACAAATAAGAAACTAAAAGATAATACCCAGAATATAGGCGCACTGCTGAAGAATGATGGAAGATTTGGATGGTCTTCCCGGTGACTAGGGTGTGTCTTTCAACACCGAAATCAGCCAACTGGTGTCTTCCTCCTGGAATACACTGAACTATCTCTCTTGAGATGCACCTCTTCTCCTCAATGACAAGTCATAATCTACATAATGATGAATTAGGTCGCTGACCCTTCCTTTATATCTTTCCAAAACCCTAAATCATGCTGAAACCCTAAATCACTGTTGAAACCCTAATTCACTGTTGACTTCTATTTTTAGCTCATAATGACTTAAAAGCGTTGTTAACCCTTGTTAGCTCAATGTCACTTTCCGAATATAAAACCTATGACTAGAGTGACCTCTAGTAACCTTGTTTACCCCTCTTTGGCCCCAGCTATAGTCTAATGGGGTGGTTTAGACCATTAAGCCTCCTTTTATGGAGCTCCTATTTGGAAAGGGATATTACAGAAATGGCATGACGAGGACTGTCTATCTATAAGGGTTTTGCATACATGTGCCATGTCCTTCATCTTATTTTACCTCAAACAAATTCAGGCCCCTTGACCATATCATCGGGGTTTCTCAACCACTTAACCACTTAGCCATATTTCCAAGGCTTCTTGTAGACTTCTTCAAAGCATATTCCTGTGAGGGCCATGATTAAAGCTATGCCATAAGGGGACCACTTTGGAGACTTATCCAAATATACCCATCACTTCTACATGCTTCTTTTAGGGTTGACTAGTGTTGACATCAATGACAACCAACTATCCAATAGGGCCAAACATCTATCTCTTTTCCAGTTTGGTTAGTTCATGTGGACATGCCGGCCTTAAATGTCAAGGTTACATTCGTCAACCCCAACTATCATGTCACCTTATGGTGCTAGATAATGGTTTCGTCCTCTCGAAAGTACAATGCACACCACTGCTTAATTGACTATTCTTCCAATTTTAATTCGAACGTCCCCAAGATTGTCACCCATTCCATTCTCAATGGCTTCGATTTCCTTTCTCCTCCATGCCTTCCTATCAGCTCCCTAGACATGGATAGCAGTTGGAGAAGCACGAGCTTGAGACTGGATAGAATTGAGCGAGACATTGAAGACCTTCGAAACTTCATGCAAATAACGTAGTAAAGGATGAGCATCCTTTCTACTCAAATCCTAACCATCCTCGAACATTCTCTCCAACTTAGGAAATCCCTCCAAACTCTCCAGGATGAAGGAAATGTCATTCGCCTCCAATTGGAAAGTGTGTAGGCCCGGCCGACTCTTCCTGGAAGCAAGAAGGAGGATTCGATTAGATTATGAGGTAGGCTCTTCTGACACCCTCTTAGCTCTCCTCCCATAACTTATCGCCAATTTTGATGAAGGCCTAATGGCCTTGCTCCTTCAAATTACACACAACTTCTAAATGTAGGTAATGTCTAATTTTGAAGAAGGATTGATGGCCTTTCCCTTCAAATTGAGCACCACTTTGAAATGTGGTTGATTGCCAATTTGGAAGAAAGCTTGATATGTTTTTCTTTGAAAATCAGGTAGGACATTCGAAAACGTAGCACCTGAACCTCATACATGAGAACCCTAGCCACAAACATAGAAAGATCATTTTTAAAATAGCGAAATATGTTAAAATTGGAGAGCATAACACAATAATTTTTTACATTAATATTATAATCAATTTATTATTATAGAGTTTGATCCAAAAATACTCAATAATGATGAAATCTCTTTCGTGTGCATTTCTATTTCAATAATACAAACATTAATATTAAAATCAATTTATTATTATAGAGTTTGATGCAGAAACACTCAATAATGATGAAATCTCTTTCCACCCTCTTCTCTTTCGATTCTTAATCTTCTTCTTTGTACTATTATGCATTTTATTTTTGGTCGAGCATCCTCTTATTTTATTCAAATCATCATCCTTCACTGGTTACGTACAGTATCATCGGGCCGTCCATGTCCTTAAACTGAGAAAAAAAATGAAGGCATTTTCTCTTTAATTCAATGTGACAACTTTGACGGCATTTTCTCTTTAATTCAATGTGAAAAAAAATGAATGGCATTTTCTCTTTAATTCCATGTCCTTGGACAGAGAAAAAATTTATACCTTACGTCAATCTTCTTCTTTCACTTTGACGGCAAAGAAAAAAAATAAGAGTGGACACCACTCAGGAAAACTTGCTCTTCATGCTAATCCTGTGGGCACCCGGAATGGATTTGATTTCCAGTTGGCTCTCGTCATATTTTTTTGGTTCTTCATCCTTTTTCTTCTAAGAAGGCAAGCATTTTCTTTTTTCCATCATCTTTCATTCTCGATTATTCCTTCTTTATTTTTTGTGTGCAATCATGCATTCCTTTCTTCTTCCAGCAATCCTTTTTTTTGTGCAATCCTGCATTCCTTCTTCCAGACATCCATCGTCTTTTATTCACATCATCTTTAAATTAAATGGTTTATCCACATCGCTTTTTATTCACAGCATCTTTCACCTGTTACCACATTGTTATAAGGCCCTCCATGTCCCAAAGAATCCTGCCAAAAGATTATGAACGCATTTTCTTTTTAAAGTTAAATAATTGTGATTGAATTAAGGTTGTTATTCCTTTCTTCTTTCACTAAGATAGAGAATAAGCACTCCGTGGAAAAACTTATACATCATACTAATCTCTATATACAGATATATTTCTCACCCTAAACTACATAAGAATATGTGAGTTTTCTTACTATAATCTTAAAAAATAGTGTGACATGATATTTCAAGGTCAAGATAATGGAACCTTATGAATGCATGAAAAAAAATAGTGTGACATGATATGTCATGTCAAGATAATGGAACCTTATGAATGCATGTTTTTAAAGAGGGAACATGGATACTTAGGTAAGAAATTTGACAAGCAACCTTCCTCAATGAAGAGTTTAAAGCATTTCTAAAACAAGACTTTGAAATTTGACAAGCAACCTTTCTCAATGAAGAGTTTAAAGCATTTCTAAAACAAAATGCTTAGTGGAAGGATCTATGGCATATACAATTTACTATAAGGAATTCTAACTCCACATTTATTGGCACACATATTTGGGTGAGTGCAAGCTAATGATGGTCTCTCATGATACATTAGTGGCAATGCAAACTTGAAAAAACAACAATCTGCTAACTTGGAGGGATTATTCAAGGTAGTTTTACACTAAATTTGAATATGGTGTAAGAAGATGAAACATAGGAAATTGAATTAGCTTTCTGAATATACAACTTTTATTAATAGAAATTGTGAATAACTATGTCAAATATGATTTTTTCTAACAATGATATCTTATTTTTCCAACAAAATATAAGGTATATGTTTTTCTAACAATGATATATTTTTCTCATGCATATCTTTTTCTCTTGCTATGCATATAACTTTATTTGTCCTTGAACATATAGAGACACACAAGCCAGATGATCTATGGAAATTGTGCTTAACTCTAACTAGTTGGAAGTATACATAAATCATTCTGAATGAATTTCATAAATACATTGAACACATAAAACATGCAAGGTAGGAACGCAAATTTCGAACATAGCAAGTCACACTACTGGTAAGAATGGAAATTTTGAACATAGCAAGATTGATTATATAGTTTCAAAAACTAAATGGGGTTCTAGAGGCCACGTGTCATTTCCTGCATGGATACCACATGTGCTTCATGTTGCTTGTCACGTCTCTGCTACAGTTTTCATCTGCCTCCGCTACTTTTTCCCTATCCCTCTGCATTTATTCCAAATTCAACCCGGGAGGGACTACGCTGCCATGCAACACTTGTTCAATATATGTATTTTATTAGTTTTGTTTTCATCTTCAGAGAAAATTGCTACTTTAGTCAGTGTGTGAAAAAGTTTCCATTTCTTTCTAATACAAGACATGATTAAAAATATATATACAAATGAAACAAAAATATCTACAAAATCTAGCAACTACAACACACTAGAATACTTACAACTGTTATAGATAGTTTTTTGAATTTCCATATTGAAAAAGGAATGTCTACATGAAAATAGTTATAAGAGATATCTCTTCAAGAACAATTAAGATGAAATCAAGTCAAAGGAATTTTATCAAATAACAACTTCACAGGTACATAATAACTTCATTTGGCATCCTATATATCATCAAAAGACTGTCATGTTTCAAGCATAATACTTACCATTTATCTACAAAATCAGTAACATATTCATCTTGAACCAGACTTAGTCTTGGGATATGGTGAGGTCTTATTTATCGAACTTGCAGTTGACTAAGAATTTTTGTTTGTACAAAGAGACTTTATGGGTAGAGTAGACATTTTTTTATGAGTTTTACAATGGGTTTGCCAGTGACATTTCATGTGCCATTTTATTTAGGCATGGCCTACTTTAACCACCTTTCTCTTTCAAGAAAAGAGAGAATAACTCCTAAGAATTTCAAGGCAGAGAAATCTCCAATCTCATCCATAGAGACCATTTCCTTTAAGTTCATTGCATATACAAGATAATCAATTGATTGTGACCAACATATATTTTATAGAGACCTACTAGGCCCATTAAGTATATGGATTGCACACAAAATGTTAAGATATATAGAACATACAACCAACCTCTCTAGGAGAGAAACCCCTTTGACTAGTTTAAAGAAAAAGTTTGGGCAAGTTCATTACAACTTTATTACCAAAATTTAGATTCAACTCAACCAGGGACAATCAAGTATGTGGATGACCCCATACACAATTTTCCCATAATGTGGATTCTTGGGTGACCTACAAATCCATAATATGGAAACTGTTGGGCAAGATCTCCATGGTTTCAAGAACCATTGTAGTCAGACAATGAAGACAATCCCAACTAGTTGTAGAGATATCCCAGAGTAATCTAATCTGTTATGCACCGAAATGATGGTATGAAAATATTAGTGGACATAACAAGTATGGTGCTCAATTACCGGTGTGGCAAAGCCTTCTATTCTTGTAACAAATTTTTATTTAGTGGTAAAAATCCAGAGAAACAAAAAGATAGAGTCACTCATCTATTTATCTAGAATTTTGATCAATTTTTTTATTTAGTTGAATATTCATAATTTTACATTGCTACTCCATGGATAAGATTTGGATCACAGTAGAGATCTTCTCATGCCTGATATTTTTTCCTAATTCTCACCAAATTTGTTACAGGAAAGAAGATTAATTTATTACAAATTTAACTTACTACTCAGTGTAAGGAAAGGCCAAGAAAGTTAGTCAATGAAACCTAACATGATCAACCTACCACTACCCCTCACACCCCTTCCTCAAATCAATGGTGTCATCCTGGTAGGTCCAATCAAAAGTATGAATGGCACCTTAACCTATATTAACTTCATGTTTTAATAACCTATCCATCCAATTATATCATAATGGATTATGACATAACAATTACTTTTCTATATTTGTTGTATAAATACAATGATATGAACATGTATACAAGGCCAAATATCTCATCATGAACCCACCAGGAACCCATCTCATCTTGAACCCATTGTGAACCCATATAACCATGAATGGAAAAAAAACAAAAATCCTAGGAGCCATTGCACACTACAACGCCAAAAAAATAGCATGAACTACAGTGTTGAGAAGGGCTACCTAAAGGAGCTCCAAGTCCAATAAAAAATCAAAACAAAATCCCATAATAATTGAGTAGCAGAGACAATGGCCTCAAATCTCTCTAAAACTTTCCACAAGACCAAAAAAAACATTGGGAAACCACGAAAACCAACCAAAAAAAAAGAAATTTGACAAAAGTTTATTAAATCAAAACCATAATAAAAAAAAGTTATTTACGCCTTTTAAAGGGACAACCATGGAGGACTAGAGTGAAATCTTCATATTTGAGGAAAACAAAGGCCCTTGTCAACAAAATGAAAGGTAAATTTTACTAAAAGAACAACGCCAATTGTAATGGAACAATCAACATTCCTCTACAGATCAAACTGGGTATTGCAACTCACCTGGAACTTCTCCAAATCCTTGAACTTGCTTAGATCGTTGGGTGTTCTTTCGATTTCCCTGGTGCTAAAGAGCCTCAGTGTGTTTTGAGTGTTGTATCCAAATTTTTTTTCACCCACCTCACAACCACTAAACAATGCATGCACAGTCCGCCCCCCAAACCCTCCCACCCCAAAAAATTCCATGCCCCACCCAAAAATACCTATATTCATCTATACTATTAAAACAAACCCTCCCCCTTAATATTAGCCAATATATTTCCTACTCATTTGATTTATTTTTCCACCTCAAATATGAACAGACGTGATATCATATTGGTTTGGCGGTAAAGCCCCTGCCTGCCCAACATCACCAAAACATTCCTTTATTCATGTGCCATACATATACCAAGCATGTACCAAAATCACCAAGAAGTGTCTCAACGTGTATCATACCATCATCAAGATATATGTCTCAACAATGTACCAAAACATCAAATATATGAAACCAACCATATACCTCAAGCATGTGGCAAAACCATGTACCAAAATGTGTGTCACAACCATGTACCATATCATTCATGATATGCCTCAACCAAATACCAAAATATATTCCATAAACCATGTAGCATAACATAACCAAGATATGTCTCAGCATGCATCAACATCACCAAGAAATGTACCTCATACATGTGCCAAATATATGCCTCAAACCATGCACCAAAGATGTGCCTAAAGCATGTGCCAAAACCATGTACCAAAATGTGTGTCACAACCATGTACCATATCATTCATGATATGCCTCAACCAAATACCAAAATATATTCCATAAACCATATACCATAACATCGCCARGATGTGTCTCAACATGCATCAACATCACCAAGAAATGTACCTCATASATGTGCCAAATATATGCCTCAAACCATGCACCAAAKATGTGCCTAAAKCAWGTGCCAATGTCTCAAAAATATACCAAAGACATGCCTCAAGCATGCATCATAACATAACCAATATATAACCCTCAAAACATGCATATAAACATACATTTAACTCTGTAATAGATCTGACTGCATCATCATACCTTGATCAGACTTCAACAACCTAGAACAAGTAGCCCCTTTATTTTACCTCAGCCTCGCTACCTCAGATTTGCCAATAGATCAAGTGTTCACTAGATATATATTCAATGAACTTATGTATATGAATGCGAGACTCTTGATGTGTATTTATACTTTTCAAGTGACTTCTTTTGGGTCTAACTTGTAACGATTTTACGCTTTATCATGATTTTAGGGTCAACTCATTATTTTTTGTTACAACCGTTTTACTCTTTAATTAATGAATTGTAACTTCTTGTTGCAATCGTTTAGGGACTTCTTAACTTTTAGGTTCAACTCATTATTTCTTGTTACAACTGTTTTACCCTTTAATTAATGACTTGTAACTTCTTGTTGCAACCATTTAGGGAATTCTTAACCATTCTTCGAGGATTTTGAACTTCATGAGGACATAACTCCTCAACCGTGAGGAACCACGTGGCATACCACCTATTGTTGGAAATGGCGTGACGAAGACTATCCATCTATTATGGTTTTTCATACATGTTCCATGTCCTTCATCCTCTTTTTTCTAAAACAACCTTGGGCCCCATGACCACATCATCAGGGATTCTCAACCACTTAGCCATATTTCCAATGATTCTTGTAGACTTGTTCAAATTGTTTTCCTATGAGGGCCACGCTTAAAGCTACGCCATAAGGGCACCACTTTGGAGACTTCTCCAAATACACCCATCACTTCTATATGCTTCTTCTAGGGTTGACATCAATGACAACCAACTATCCAACAGGGCCCAACATATAGCTCTTTGTCAATTTGGTTAGTTTGTGTGGACATGGAGGCCTTAAATGTCAAGGTTGCATTCATCATCCCCAAAAATCACGTCGCCTTATGGTGCCAGAAGTGGAATAATTGGGCATTAACGAATTCATCCTCTCAAAAGTACAATGTTCGTCACTACTTAATCACCTAGTCTTCCAATTTTAATTCGGACGTCCCCAGGCATGTCACCCATTTCTTTCTTAGTGGATTTGATCAGTTCCTTCCTCCTCCATTCCCTCCTATCAACTCCCCATACATGGCTAGTAGTTGGAGAAGCACGATCTTGAGACTAGATAGAATTGAGCAAGACATTGAATACCTTCGAAGCTTCATGCAAATAATGTAGGAAAGGATGAGAATCATTTCTACTTAGATCTTGTCCATCCTTGAACTTTCTCTCAAATTCAGGAAGTTGCTCCAAACTCTCCAGGATGAAGGAAATTTCATTCCCCTCCAATTGGAAAGTGTGCAGGCCTGCTCGACTCTTCATGGAAGCAAGGAGGATTCAATTCGACTCTGAGGTAGGATCTTCCCATGCCCTCTCATATCTCCTCCCAGAACTTAAATCCTTTCCACCCTCAACAGACAAGATCATCTCAACCTCAAAAGACAACCCCTATCCATCAATGTAATGAAGACTCTATATTGGTTTTTTCTAGGCATATTTTATATAGTTTTCACTATAAGAAATTTTGAGTTTGATTATGTATGTAAGTCTCTCATTAAGCATGTTTTGAAAACCATCAGTGTTTGGTCTATGCTATGGGGGATATCTCTATGTAATCCTAGCAATATTTGGAAACTCTCTGTACATTTTACTGCCTTTGGGGCAACTTTTACTTTGATATAAATTTACCATTTCAGTGAAAACAAAAGAAACAATTTACTACAGTGACACTGATTTTAAAAAATCTTGAAAAGAAAAAGGTGATACTAGTGAAACTGTTTTAAAAAAAAAGACAAAAAAAACTCTAAAATACCTCTCGAAAAATATAAATATGAAATGCAAGGAGTGACATTGTGGTTGATTTACTCACATATGGTATCTTTGTAACCTCCTAATGTTGATCCTTTGGATGTTTTGGATAAAGTTATGTAAAAATTGTAAATAAGTGTTTATATTGATGGGAGTCAAGCCACACAAACTTAGGTAAAATAATGCCTCATGTATATGATGTAAATATCTTGTATGAATTCCAAGTGAGAAGCTCAAGGCCAAGGCTCGACTAATGAATGTCTAGGTATACAATTGATATAATTATGCTTTTGATATACCATGTGGTATACCTTCCATGATATACTCAAGATATGTAAATAGTATTTCAAAAATTAACATAAAGGTCCAAGGTTGGTTGTTGGAGTCCACTAGAGAAAAGGAGGAAAGAGAGGTATAGTGGGGGTGATAAATGAATCCTAAAGTTGCTTAATTTTCCTAGCTCTTACTTTGTTTCCTTATTAGCATGTGATTTATTAAAAATCTCAACTACCGATCATTAGATGTAGGTGGTGGTTGGTGGGGAAATACACCTTCCATGGTTATGAGGGCATGAGGGTTGAGAACAAACACCATGAGGAGTGTGAGAGACTTCATCCTCATAGTTGTTTGAACCTCCTTTGTTCCCTTGCACTCTATTTCCTGCTAATTTGAATTGGTTCAAACACTATTGGCATTCTCATGCTAAATCACTCATTCTTATGATCTAGGGAATTCTCATTCAAACCCATTTTGACCATCACTCTCATCATTTGAACCATTTTCTCATGTTGATGCATCTCTAAAGTTTTGGAGTTGTTGGACCTTGACCAAGTTTTGGGAGATTCTTGGTCATATTGACCTAGTTTGGGACTTTGACAGCTTGTCAAAGGAGGAGCGCAAGACGAAGTGGAGATCACGAGGATCTCAGCCCCTTTTTGGGTCCTTTTTGGGTTTTTGGGATTATGTAATGGGATTGGGATGTCGACCCATGGGTTTACCCATTTTTAGGCCTATTTTGTGAAGTATAAATAGATGTCTAGGCGATGTATGAGGAAGTTCAATCTATGTGATCGAGGATTGTAAATGCTTTGTACATGACTGTAAGAGACTTGCAAAGCTAAGTGCAAGTGATTGTAACAGACGGTGAAGGTTTTGTGCTGTAACGCAAGGAAGAAGGATTCAGTGAGCTGCGTCGATCTTCTATCTTATGCGAAGAAGGGTTTTTATGGCTTTGTTCTTGTAACTGATTGAAGAAGCTAATAAAGAAAAAGAGTTGATGGGCATAGCCCCAGGGTGGAGGTGAACCACTGAAGTGGATATTGGTTAGATCTTGATGAACTATTGATTCTAAGTGCTCTATTAAGTATTACAATCACAAATATGTGTCCCAGCTAAGGTTGCAGACATCTAAGTCCTGCAACTACCCCCACCTCTACCTCAGGTGAGACTTCATCTGCTTTGCAGGTGTTTCCAAAAGGGCCAGTAGTTAGGTTTTTTTTGGTGTGTTGTTGTAGCGTTGAACCCTGGCTTGGAGGATTCAATTCTTGTAGACTTCGAATTGAATCCTCTGGACTTCGAACTTCTTGTAGACTTCGAATAGTACTTCGAATTGAATCCTCCTTGATTCAATTCTTGTAGACTTGTTCAAAGTTGTTGACATGTGCCTCAAAGAATCTAGAGTTTACCGCAGGCACCATCCTTAGAATGAGGGGAAGTGCCTCTATAGAATATGTCACCTGGAAAAAAAATATTTATTGAATAACAAAACTCCAACATAGAATTATACTCATGAAAATATTGAATTGTGTAAAGTCATGGCTAATGATGTTTCTTCAAATTGAATTTCATTTATTATTATATGTCATATTTTGTTTATACTATGACAAATTAATCATATGAAAAATAATTAAAGGAACAAATTACAATTATTCTCATTGAACTAATTAATTTCATTTATTATCATATGCTATATTTTGTTTATGTGGCCTTGAAAAAACAAATATGTTTTGAAAGTCAAAACTCCAACATAGGATTATGGGCATAAAAATATTGACTTGTGTAAAGGCATGACTAATGATGTTTTTTCAAATCAAATTTCAATTATTGTCATATATCATATTTTGTTTATGTCACTTAGAAAAAAACTTGTTTACTAGTAAAATTCTTACATAGAATTTTGCTCATGAAAATATTAACTTATGTAAAACTATGACTAATTATGTTTCTTCAAATTAAATTTGGTTTATTATTATATGCAATATTTTGTTTATACTAATACATTCATCATATGATAAATAATTTAAAGAA
>JZKD02S2153927.1:278138-293671 GCA_000966675.3 Picea glauca
CACGTCAAACTGACAGGTAGACAATTTTCATGCCAGTCAGTGATGACGTGTAAATTTTTTTAACCAGTGTCAAATACAGGTTGAGGGGGTAAAAACGGGCTACAGCCCGTCAAATTCCAGGCCTGGTTTGGAGGAATAATCCTACCAAGTTTAAAAGCTTTAGTACTTTCTCCTCCGACAATGACAAATTCACTGGGAGAAGCCAATCATTGTCTGAATCCATGATAGTGTGATTTTCAAGTAGGATACAATCCAGCGCTTCTGACAACGTCATGACACCGCCTGTGACCACTAATTCCCAAAACACAAATTCCGAATCGGCGGCTTTTGTCATGAACACCAGATTTTGCCAGATTGCGTCAATAATGTAGTACGACATTTTGCCGTTGATGAACAACTTGTTTCCGTCCTTTCTCTCTAGCTGGTAATCCTCACCCAAGTACGACAAACTGATAATGTCAGGTATGTCACCACTTGGGACGTTTGACAGGACGGTCAATTCCTCATGTAACGCTGGAACCAGGCCTGGAATTTGACGTTCTGTAGAACGTTTTTTCCCTTTGAAACCGTATTTGACATGTAAATTCAAAATATACACGTCAAAAGTTACGGGTATCACAATTTTCAAACCGTCAAATCTACTTTTAGTTAATTATGATACCCGTCATAAATTCTAATATCTGTCTAAGGTAGCCAATCTATATTAAACTGTATAACCTATAATGCAGATGTTATTAACTCTGCAGAGTTGCGCCCAAATATTAAACGACTTGGAATCAATTTTAGTGAGCTCCCTTACACAGATTGAAATAAGGGTTCATCTTTGTTAGAATCCTTTTTATTTTTGGAGAATTTTACATTCACTTGATGCTTTTGTTATCTTAATCATTAATGTTAATGTTCTAATATGATCATTGTTAATATGAATACTCTACTATGGTTATTATTAGTGGAAAGGTTATTATAGCTGAAAAGTTTTTACATTAGTTAATTTTTGTGTAAAGGTTGTGATTTTTTGTAACTTTTTAGTTTTTATAATGTAATTTTGTGAAGATTAGTTAATTTTATTTATTTCATGAATCAAAATTAATTCATTATTATTTATCAAAATTTAACCCTTATAACCAATAAATAAGTTGGAGAATCGTTATACTGTATATTTTTCAATGATAGAGATATTGCACATATTGAAATTTACATATACTAATAAAAAAAATAATGAGAATGAAATTTACATATAATAATTTAAAAAAAATTGACACCCACAGATCAATATAACAAGTAAAATGACACGTAATAAAATCAAATAACCGTCATCAAATATTCATTTTACAGGTAAGACAAATTTGAAATTCCAGCCCTGGCTGGAACCTTGGTCAGTACAGCGCAACTCACTCCCTTGAATACCCGACCTGGGTAACGGTGCAGTAATGCGTAAGCTGGGGACAGAAAAGGGAAGGGTAGAAGCGAGAGCAACCATTCCATTACGCCTTGCACGAGTCCACCCAATGGTGTGAGCTTCAGGAATTGCCATAATCCCAGGCAGACTTGAAAGGCCAGCAAGAAGTTACTCATAATATTCTGGAGTTGTTCCATTATCAGAGTTCCTCTACAAACGATGAACGACAACCTACTCAGTCAGTGGGCTCATCTGCCTCTCCCCATCTTCTGCTTCTTATCCTTCATCCTTTTTCTTTACTTCGAAGGCACGCATTTTCCTTTTTCCGCCCTCTTCTCTTTCGATTCTTAATCTTCTTCTTTGTACTATTATGCATTTTCTTTGTACTAATCTTCTTCTTTGTTCTTTGTACTAATATGCATTTTCTTTCTTGTCTAGCATCATCTTCTTTTATTCAAATCTTTATCCTTCACCGGTTACGCACAGTATCATCGGGCCGTCCATGTCCTTAGAAAAAAAGTAAGGCATTTTCTCTTTAATTCAATGTGACAACTTAGATATTTGTGATTGAGTTCAAAAATTTATACCTTACCTCAATCTTCTTTTTTCACTTTGACGACAAAGAAAAAAATAAGAGCGGACACCACTCAGGAAAACTTGTTCTTCATGCTAATCCTGTGGGCACCCGGAATGGATTTCTTTCATTATCACATTTTGGTCTCGTCATCCATTTTTTGGTTCTTCATCATTTTTCTTATAAGAAGGCACGCATTTTCTTATAAGAAGGCACAGATATTTCATTCTCGATTATTCCTTCTTTATTTTTGGTGTTTTTCTTCTAAGAAGGCACGCATTTTCTTTTTTCCGGCATCTTTCATTCTCGATTATTCCTTCTTTATTTTAGGTGCAATCATGCATTCCTTCATTCTTCCAGCGATTTTGTGCAATCCTGCAGACATTCTGCATTTTTTTTTCCATCAACTTTTATTCACATCATCTTAAGAACATCTACAAATAATGTTAATGACTAATACGATTTGATTGATATATCAATATAATATTTATGAGAAAGAAGGGACACCTAGTACGATTCTATTGTTGTATGGTTTTTTAATTTGATGTTTGGAATTATTGCAACATAGGGATAAATTTGCAAAATAATGGAGAGCAAGCATGCAAATAGAATTGGTGCATAGCAATCTTTAATTTCATGAAAACTCCATATTTATTGGTACACATATTTGGGTGAGTGCAAGTTAATGATGGTTTCTCATGATGCATTAGTGGCAATGCAAATAGAATTGGTGCATAGCAACCTCTCTCTATGAAAACTCCACATTTATTGGCACACATATTTGGGTGAGTGCAAGCTAATGATGGTTTCTCATGATGTATTAGTGGAAATGGGATTATTCAAGGTAGCTTTACAATGAATTTGAATATGGTGTAAGAAGATGAAACATAGAAAATTGAATTAGCTTTCCAAATATACAACTTTTAATCATAGATATTGTGAATAACTATGTCAAACGTGATTTTTTCTAACAATGGTATCTTATTTGTCCAACAAAATACAACGTATACATTTTTGTTCATGCATGTGTTGAGTACATTAACGATGTAATTCCATTCCAAAAACTTGTATTTTTGTAGAGAACTAGTTTTTCTTGTGCTGTGTATTTTTTGGAAATTTTAATATTAATTTTATATATTTTTTTAAATTATCAAAGTCAACATATGCATGAAATTACAATGTCTTTTTTAGATCATAAATATGGATCTCCTCTAGTGCCACATATAACGCATTTCAGAAATGGTTAAGCCGAGAAAAAATTATAGTAAAAATAAGAGAGGTATGTATTCTAGGATTTTGATATATGTGAAGACAAAAATAGATTAAAAATAGTAAACAATATTAATTTAATATATATATATATATTTGAAATTTGCATAGCCAACTCTATCTATGTCTATAATTTCGTCAACAACTGAATTGTTTATCTTGTAGAAAAATAACGTCAAAGACATAAATATAGATGGGTATTCACAAAAATGGAGGTTTTTATCAATTTGCAGATCGAACCACTAGGTTTTTCATCTTGAACTTAAATCTGAGCCAATTAAGTAAACATACACCTTGTCAATCCCGCCCAAAAAAATTTGAATTCAAAAGAAAGCGTGCACGGTCTTAGGAGCACGCATGCGTTCTAGGAACATGCACGTGCTCTAGAAACATGCACACGCTCCTAAAACTCATTCATCTCTCTCTCTCTCTCTCTCTCTCTCTCTCTCTCCCCTACATCTACCCCCCCTCTCTATCTCCCTCCCACTCTCCCTTTCTACCCTCCCTATATGTCTCCCTCTTTCTCCCTCACACTCCTATAAAATATGGTAAGACGTAGACATGGCAAGACTTAGACATCAAAAGGCATGAAAAGATGTAGACCTAGACCTTACCTTGACATGCCTCAGACTCTCTCTCTCTCTCTCTCTCTCTCTCTCTCTCTGTGGCCCTTTGTCCCTCCATCCCCTCTCTCCTCCACCACTCTCCCACCCTTTCTCTATCTCCTCGTTGTTAGTCACGATCTCACTCTCCCTGCCTCTTTTCTCTCTCTATTCCCCCACTGTGTCTCCCTCTACATCCCCCCCTTCCTCTCACTCTCTCTCTAGCCCACTATCTTTGTTTGGGTTACTAGGATGTTTTCGGATTTCAATAGCTTTTCTAATATGTCGTTTAAAGAGGTGATTTTCTTTGGTGAGGATTTTGGTGTCTTCTAGGCGAACATGGTGTTTTGTTATAAGGGAGTGTTCTGTTAAGGTAGAGGTTCGGATGCGTTCATTCTTATTGTTAGCTCCATGCTCTTTTATCCTAATTTGGAAGGAGCGACCAGTTTCACTGATGTAGCATTTTCCGCATGAGCACTCTATTTTGTAGATTCCTTTTCCTTTGTGAGGGTCAAGTTTGTCTTTGACGGATCTCATATTGTGTTTGATGGTTTCAAGTGGCTTGAAGGAGGTCTTAATCTCTTTTTTGTTGAGGACTCTTGCAATCCTATCGGTCACTCCTTGGATGTAAGGAAGGTAGGCATCTCTATTAGGGTTCTGGGTTTTTGGGACGTTGGGATTATCGCAGGTTTTTTCTAGGGCTCTGTTTATTGCATTCTTAATGTCTTTTTGTTTATAACCTATGTTATTAACAGTCTTGGTAAGGTGATATGTTTCTTTATCTAGGTGTGCTTCATTAGAGATTCTTATGGCTCTTGTGGATAAAGTTTTTAGTACACCTAGTTTATGGTTGGGGTGGTGATGGGAATTTGCGTGGAGATAGTTCTCTGTATGGGTCTTTTTTCTAAAAATCGCATGTCCTAGATCCCCATTACTTTTCCTGTTGATAAGAACATTAAGAATGAACACATTTGCACCTCTGCCTTAGTAGAACACTCCCTTATAACAAAACACCATGTTCGCCTAGAAGACACCAAAATCATCGCCAAAGAAAATCATCTCTTTAAACGACGTGAAATGTGTCACCTGCCTCGAGAAACATGTCACATATTTAGGTGGTTTTTCGGCACATGGTTTTTGCCGATGGTTTTCTATTTTCGATTAAGGAATTAGGGTTTTGGACTAATCTATGTCATTGGGTTAGGGTTTTGGATGCCGCTGGCTAATATATGTATATTGTATTGTGAAAAATGTATCACAATGAATGAATATAGAATACGTTGGTTTTCCGAGTTTTGGTTTCCATGGGAAAAATCTCTGTGTAATGTTTGTATTTTCCATTGTATCTTTTTTGTTCTTTTTCTGAATATTTGTTTGCAGTAGATATTATACAAGGTTGGAATTTACATTTGGTATCAGAGCTTTATTGGCTTTAGGGGGACGCCTTTGTGGTCAAGGGTTTGGCTCAGGACTGTGATAAGCCTTGTTACAGTGGGAGATCTGTGATATTGATTTTTCAGGTGAAAAGAAATGGCAAGCAATTCGAAGATGGAGATCGAGAAGTTTAATGGGAAAAGTTTTGAGCTGTGGAAGCTCAAGATGGAAGATCTATTGGTGGACAAAGATCAGTGGATCGCGGTAGATCTAGGTACTGCACCTACAGGAACTTCAGCAGATGACTGGAAAAAGTTGGATCGGAAGGCAAAGAGAACAATCCGACTGTGTCTCTCCGATTCAGTATTACTGAATGTATCAGAGGAAGCTACAACCAAGCATTTATGGGAAAAGTTGGGTAAGTTGTATCAGTCTAAGTCCCTAGTGAATAAACTATTCCTGAGAAAGAAGTTGTATAACCTGAGGATGAGAGATGGAAACTCGGTAGCAGAGCATTTGAACGCCTTCAATACTGTGGTAAGTCAGTTAGTATCTATTGAGATTAAAATTTCAGATGAAGATAAATATATTAGTTTACTGTGTTCTTTACCAGAGTCGTGGGATAATCTGGTTGTGGCCATAGGTAGTAATACAACTTCCTTGAAGTTTGACGAAGTGGTCTCATCCTTGTTGTCGGAGGAGATTAGACAAAAGAATATGGAAGGACAGAGCACCAACGCATTATTTGCAAGAGGACGTTCCCAGGAAAGGAATAGAACTAATTTCTCAAGTGGGAGATCTAATTCTAAGGGTAGATCTAAATCTCCCGGTGTAGCACCACTTTTCGATGTTAAGGCTTAATCGCTCTAATACCATATTGTAACACCCCTTTCACACTGTGTAGGTGCTACCACGCGGAATACCAACATTCTCACTCTCACCTAATAACATGCATTTAAAACAAGTTAAACACATTAAAACACAGAGTAATCATACGATTTACTGCCGTAATCAACAATCAATACTATTTAACATCAATTCATATACACAGCGGAATACATGTTAGTTATAATATCATACAGAGATGCAAAATCATGAATTAACATCCTCTACTACTTATCTTTTAACGGTGGTAGATTCCACCAACCAAGTGCATGCCTTCCACGAACCTCCCAACCTTAGACCACACTGCTCATCAAGCTCAGTAGTGGGTCACCCCCGAGCTGGGACTAAGCTCCACCCCGAGACAAGGAATCCTAGGCTAGGCTAAGGTTACAGGGAAAACAACACATAGCCACAAGGAAGGAATTCTCTCCCAGGAACCACTCACGCTCACTGCCCACAGACCCTCATTCCCCACATGCCTGTTCCACCCCAGGAGTATACACCTTCTCCGTCACCTGGATAGTCCTTCGGCTGCTAACCTCCCTTGCCTTGGGTTACAACAACAGACCAGGCTGGAAGTCTCTGGGCTCTGTGGCAGCTACAGGATTCCTTCCAGGAGTTCTCTCCTTCCTCTGCGCACTCTCTCACCTGGAGAGAGTCGCTCATAGGTCAAACCACCTATTCTTCCAACCTCAATCACCTCTCTCACCGAGAGAGAGTGTTGCACAACTGGCCAACAAGCCACACGCAGTCCAGCACTACGTGGCCACAACAACCCATGGGGGAAAACATACACCGGCTTTCCAACAGGTTCAACAATGGTGTATGGTCTCACAGATATGGCTTTGGACAAGACTCTATGCATAGGATCGATGCTCAGATAGAGGATGCTTCAAATTTTCATAAATTAACACCAATTATTCTGAATCAACACATAGACCTTTCCTGTTCAGAGGGCGTATGGGGTATTCTTGCAGAGGTCGGATTGGTCGTACCATTCAGAAGATCAGATCGAATGGAGGAGAACCCCTCTCATGGCCCACCCTGGCTGTTTTATTCGCATGCACCAGGGTTGACACTTGTCGTCTTGGGGACTGCATGCGTTCCACCAACACGCATCACCTTCCTCATGGTCAGGAACTTAGGATAAAACATGAAATGCTCATGCCTTTTTGGAATAATATTAAAATATTAGTCCCAAGGCTGAAGCCCCCTAGGCTTAACACTTAGCCCCTTTTCCACCTTCCAACCCCTAATCCCTTGCCCTCTCTGTGGAAGCTCAGTCCCCCTTCACTCATTCATCGTGGTCGGTCTGCACCTGGCGGTGTTTACAAATTTATTAAATGTTCTGCATGATTACATATACAGCAGCAGGCTCCTGGCCTTCAACACTTAGGCTCCCTGACCTAACAAACACATAAGCCACCAACTTATAAAAAACTTATCTCACCAGCCTATAAAATACAATTAAAATTCCTTTCAGAACATGATTTACAACAGGGCTCAGCCTTGGGGACACTACAATCCCCCTCCCCTTATTTCTGCACTGTCCTCAGTGCAACTTACACTGTCTCTGCAAGCTTTTCAAAATTTTCAAAAAAATGCGGGTACTCTGCCCACATAGCATCTGCATGCTCCCATGTCACATCCTCATGTCCATACCAGGTCCACTGGACCTTTACAAGATATATAGCTCGATTCCTGAGCTGTTTTCTTTTCTTGTCCAATATGCGCACAGGATGCACTTGCAGGACACCTTCTGGTTCCACCTGAATCACATTCCAATCGATAACATGATTAGCATCAGGTACATATTTCTTAAGCAGTGAAACATGAAACACATTATGTACAGTCATAGATGCAGGTAATGCAAGCATGTATGCAACTGGCCCAATCCTTTCCAGGATTTCAAATGGTCCACAAAATCTTGTTGCCAACTTTGCGCAACTTCCCAACTTCAGGGAAATCCTGTTAGTTTTCACTTTCAGGAAAACATGGTCACCCACTTTGAATTCCTGTGGCTTCTTTTACTGTCAGCATAAATTTTTTGCCTATCCTGGGCAGCTTTCAGATTCCGTAAAGTGTTTCGAATGGGCTCATCTTCAATGATGCATGATACCTATTATTGTAAGCGAATTCTACCAAATGCATGTAGTCTTCCCACCTTGATGGTTTATCCATCACATACATTCTTAGTATGTCTTCTATGACCCTGTTCAACCTTTCTGTCTGACCATCATAATTAGGATGATATGTTGTACTAAAGTTCAGATTCATTTCAAATCCCTTGAACAGTCCTTTCCAGAAATTTGAGGTGAATTTTGGGTCCCTATCAGACACAATTGTCTTAGGAATTCCGTGCAAGCGTGCAACTTCTTTTAAAAAGATATCAACAACATCAACTGCTCTGTGTGTGGTTTTCACTGGAATAAAATGGGCATTTTTTGTAAGCTTGTCCACCACCACCATGATTGAATCATGATGCTTGCTTGTTCTAGGTAGTCCGGTGATAAAATCCATTGTTACCGCCTCCCATTTCCACTCAGAAATGGGTAAAGGCTGCATCAACCCTGCTAGGTGCCTATGCTTAGCCTTAACTTTATGGCACTCCATACATATAGCGATGTATTAAGCTATTTCCTTCTTCAGACCCAGCCAAAAGTAATGGCTTTTGACTGCTGCCATAGTTTTCTGGTATCCGGGATGCCCAGCATAAGCCACGTTATGCATTTCTTTCAGAATTGCCAGCTTCAAATCTCGAACATTGGGTACATACACTCTATATTTATACAAAAGTAAGCCATCAGTTCCCAAGGTGTAACTTTCCTTGGTCTGTGGTCTCTCACGCTATTGTATCTTTGCTACTAGACCTCTGTACTGCAAATAAGCATTTGTAGCTTCCAAAATTCTGTCTTTCATCTCAGTTATGTACATGCTAATGGTTGTAGCATGTAATTCGTGCACTTTTATGCTGAGTGAATCAACCACCTTATTTTATTTCCCTTTGATATGCTTGATATCAAAGTCATATTCGCACATAAACTCCAGCCATTTGGTTTGCCTGGCATTTAAAGTCGGCTGATCAAATAAATACTTCAGACCGTTATGGTCTGTTCTCAACTCGAATCTCTTGCCCATGAGGTAATGTCTCCATTTCCTCAAGGCATGGACGATTGCTGCCAGCTCTAAATCGTGAGTGGCATAATTCCTCTCATGCTCCTTCAACTTTTAGGACTCATAACAAACTACAAATCCCTCTTGGCTGAGAACTCCTCCCAGTCCCTCCTTACACACATCTATGCACACCACGTAATCCTTATTTAGATTTGCAATCTTCAGGATTGGAGCATTGGTTAGCAGTTGCTTCAATCGCTAGAAATTACTTTCACATTCTTTAGTCCACTGGAACTTCTTCTCCTTCCTTTGCAAGGAAGTGATAGAATGAGCTATCTTTGAGAATCTGGCTATAAACCTTCTGTAGTAGCCTACCAAGCCCATAAAAGATCTAACCTCTACCACATTCCTTGGCGCTGACCATTCTCGAATGGCCTCAACCTTTTTAGGATCCACAACGATCCCTTCTTTTGATATAATGTGCCCCAAGTAATGAATCTGCCTTTGATAAAATGAGCACTTGCTCATTTTTACGTACAACTGGTGTTCTCTCAACACTTGTAGTACCATTCTCAGGTGTTGCTCATGTTCTTCCTCTATCTTGGAATACACCAAGATGTTGTCTAGGAAGACTATGACAAACTTGTCCAAATAATCTTTGAACACTCCATTCATTAAGCACATGAAAACTGCAGGCGTGTTGGACAGTCCAAATGGCACCACTGTGAACTCATAATGATCGTACCTTATTCTAAAGGTGGTCTTGTTAATGTGCTTATCATTTATTCTCACTTGGTGATATCCAGATTTGAGGTCTATTTTTGAAAATATTTTCGCATCCTTCAACTGATCAAAAAGATCATCAATCCTTGGCAGAGGATACTTGTTCTTGATAGTGACCTTATTCAACTACCGAAAATAAATGCACAGCCTCAACGTCCCATCTTTCTTCTTCATGAATAGGACCAGGGCTCCCCATGGTGACATGCTGGGGCGAATGTATCATTTCTTTAGTAGCTCTTCGAGCTGCGATTGCAACTCCTTAAGCTCTGGTGTACTCATTCTATATGGGGCTTTTGAAACTGGAGCTGCTCCTGGCATCAGATTTATAGAAAAATCGATGTTCCTCTTCGGAGGTAGTCCAGGTACCTCCTGAAATACGTCCTTGAACTCTATGAGTACCTCATGGTCTTCCAGGTTCGAGACTGCATCACTGAGTGCTTCTTCCACCCGACCTACAAATAACTAATAGCCTTTCCTGTAACACTTCTTCAGCTGCATGGCTGAGATTTCTCTAACAGCCATGACTCTAGGAATTCCTTGGACTGTTACCTGATTTCCCTCTTCATCCAAGCATGTAAACCTCTTGTTATGGTAGTCTAGAAGGGCATGGTGCTGGTCCAACCAGTCCATCCCAATTAAGCAGTCGTACGAGCCTAAAGGAAAAATATTCAATTTAGCCTTAGTGCTCATTCCTTTCATGTCTACTAAACATGACTTAACCAATTCAGTGACCTTCCTTTTGGTTCCTGTGGCCAACTTCACTAGATAAGACTTTTCATGTTTGCTTCTCATTAGATGCAAATTGTCCACCACTCTAGGATATATATAACTATGGCTAGCCCCTGAATCTATTAAAATAACAAGTGTTCAGTTGTTGATCGTACCTTCCACTTCAATCATGTGCGATTGAAATTTTTCTTGTTTATTGTCTAGGGCTGCGTAGATCCTCGACATTCTAGTGCCCATATCCTCCACTGTTTCAGCCTGCTGAACAGTATGGACAATTCTTGCTTTATATTTTATATGGGGGCAGTCTTTGTACCTATGGTTCCCTTTATAGCCCCAACACTCCATAGGTGGCGGCCTTGGCATCTTCTCACTCCCTTCAACTTTCCTGGGCTCTCTGAAGGATGACTGTCCCCAAGGACTGTTCTTGAAAAAGGGAGGCCTATTTCCCTTCTGCCTCTGTTCCTTCTTAAACCTCTTCTGGTCATCCCAAGCCTTTTGAAAGGTAGGATTTTCTCTTTGCTATTCATACAAGCATTTCACCCTTCTTATGGTTTCTTCCATAGTCTCAGGATCGTCATACTGAATCTTGTCACCCATGGAAGGTGGCAGCCCACTCAGATACCTCTGAATTTTGACAGCCTCGTCCTTGATGAATGGAACATACTTTACTAGTTCTAGAAAACTCCATTCATACTCATCAATGGTCATGCTGCGCAACTTGAGTTCAAAGAACTCCTTCATCTTTCTGTCATAGTATCTTTAGGTCAGGTATTTCTTCTCAAAATACCTATTAAACTCCTTCCACGTGACCTCTTTCTCTCTGATGTGTTGCACCTGCACCAATTGATCCCACCACATGGATTCTTTTCCTTTCAGTTGATACATTGCAATTCTTCCTTCTGCATGGGAAGAATAATTCTGTAATTGGAAGTATTTCTTCATGCCCAGCAACCATGTTTCGACATATTCTTCCTTCTTATGTTCACCATTGAACATAGGCAGTTTAATCTTGTTGATTTCCCCTTTCAATTCATCCCTTCCAGATTTCTGGTGTTTTCTGGTAGGAGACGAGCTTGAACTACTGCGTGTCCCCCTACTAGAATGTCTTTGGGAGCGACCAAGATGTCTGCTACCACTCCTCGACCTCCTTCTCCTCTCGGGAGTCTTGACGCTTCTTGATCTCCTTCTTCTCTCAGGAGTCCTGACACTTCTTGATATCCTTCTTCTCTCAGGAGTCTTGACGCTTCTTGATCTCCTTCTTCTCTCAGGGGTTCTGTGACCCTCCCTCTTACTTGAGTCTCTTCCCTTCTCGAGTTTCCTCTCTATTCTTTCCAAGCTCTTCAACAATTTTAAGTTGAATTCACCCTTACGATACCCAACTTTCATGAGCTTTCGGCTATCAGCTTTGCAAGCCTGTGAATCTCTTTGCAATCCTTCAATGATTTTCATTATGTGTCCTTCCTTATTCTTCTCTTTTTCATGCCCATTGGAGTTCAATCCTTGCACTCCCACGTTGACATTCTTTCCTTCCCGTTCATCTTCTGTTTCAGAGGCAATCTACACCTCTTACCATTCCATACTCGGTTGTCTTGACACTTGTTGAACTCTGCACACACAATGTGCAATTCAATCCGAAGTTTGTCAGGCTAATAATCCCTCAGGGAAATAATCTACAACATTCATAAGCCCATACGAACAAATACACAATCATTTCAATTCAATAAGTTTTCTGAGCTTCTTTTTTGGCTCTGCTAAATTCGGGATTTTTGGGACTTTGGGTTTTCGGTACCCAAAACTTCGAGGTTTCAGGATTTTCGGGACTTTGGGTTTTCGGTACCCAGAACTTCGGGATTTCGAGATTTTCAGGACTTCGAGTTTTCGGTACCCGAAACTTCAGGATTTTGGGATTTTCGGTTTTCGGTACCCGGAAGTTCACTTATGCAGTGACTCCCAACCTTCTATCATTACAGTCCCCGAAATCCAAATTTCTGGTTCGCTTTCCTCTCCAGGTCTACAACATAGCTGTTACCCTCAAGCATAGTGGCACGTGGCGCGTTCCGAAAAATCCACGTCACCTTCGGTGACGTCATCGGGGTCCCACCACTCTCGTCTATCTTCTCGACTCACTGGCACATGGTACACGTTCACGCACCCACGTCCTTTCCGAACAAGAATCCAACAGTCAAGTTCTCCTCTACGATCTGAGTGTACAATGTTTCAGGGTTTTAGGGTTTTGGGTTTCAGGACTTAGGGACTTCGAGGTTTCGGTACTTGAGACTTCCCGTTCACTCTCCTTTCCAACCCCCGACTTCTGAAATTTTGATCTTGCAAAATCCGAAAGGTTTCATGACTAACTCGAGCATGACTCCGCCAGATCTAACGGTCGAGCCTTCCTCCCAGATCTACCACATAGATCTCCATGGTTTTCGGGTTTTTGAGAATTCATGTATCATGATTCCCAGGTTCCTATGCATCTCGTAATGATTTTTTAAAACCTGTGCATGTTTTCCCGATCCAAAGGTCATGAAGGTTCACCATTTCCCTCCCGAACAGATCCCAAGGCTCCTCCATCACTGCTGGTGTGGAGTCCTCTCTCTTCTTGTGACCTTATACCACACTGGCTGCGGTTTCATAACACCACTACACCTCCTGAGCTTATAAATGCATCAAGTAACTCGTTGACACTCCGGAGCATGTCGGGGTCTGAAATTGGTCCCCAAGCGTAATTTCTCCTCACACCCTCGGTCCAAATACCACTCCACTGGCCCATCTAGGCTCAGTGTCAAAACCTGGGCTCTGATACCATACTGTAGCACCACTTTTCGGTGCTAAGGCTTAATCGCTCTGATACCATACTGTAACACCCCTTTCACACTGTTTAGGTGCTACCATGCAGAATAACAACATTCTCACTCTCGCCTAATAACATGCATTTAAAACAAGTTAAACACATTCAAACACAGAGTAATCATACTTTTTACTGTCATAATCAACAATCAATACTATTTAACATCAATTCATATACACAACGAAATACATGTTAGTTATAATATCATACAGAGATGCAAAATCATGAATTAACATCCTCTGATACTTATCTTTTAACAGTGGTAAATTCCACTAACCAAGTGCAGGCCTTCCACGAACCTCCCAGCCTTAGACCACACTACTCATCAAGCTCAGCAGTGGGTCACCCCCGAGCTGGGACTAAGCTCCAACCCGAGACAAGGAATCCTAGGCTAGGCTGAGGTTACAGGGAAAACAACACACAGCCATAAGGAAGAAATTCTCTCCCAGGAACCACTCATGCTCACTACCCACAGACCCTCATTCCCCAAATGCCTGTTCCACCCAAGGAGTATACACCTTCTCTGTGACCTGGACAGTCCTTCGGCTGCTAACCTCCCTTGCCTTGGGTTACAGCAACAGACTGGACCGGAAGTCTCCAGGCTCTATGGTAGCTAAAGGGTTCCTTCCAGAAGTTCTCTCCTTCCTCTGCGCACTCTCTCACCTGGAGAGAGTCGCTCATAGGTCAAACCACCTATTCTTCCAACCTCAATCATCTCTCTCATTGGGAGAGAGTGTTGCACAACTGGCCAACAAGCCACACGTAGTCCAGCACTGCATGGCCACAACAACCGACGGGGGAAAACAAACACGGGCTTTCCAACAGGTTCAACAATGGCAGATGGTCTCATGGATATGGATTTGGAAAAGACTCTACGCATAGGCTCTATGCTCAGACAGAGGATGCTTCAGCTTTTCATAAATTAACACTAGTTATTCCGAATCAACACACAAACCTTTCCTGTTCAGAGGGCATACGGGGTATTCTTGTAGAGGTCGGATCGGTCATACTGTTCAAAAGATCGGAACGAATGGAGGAGAACCCCTCTCATGGCCCACCCTGGCCATTTTATTCACATGCACCAGGGTTGACACTTGTCGCCCTGGGGACTGCATGCATTCCACCAACACACATCACCTTCCTTTTGGTCAGGAACTTAGGATAAAACATGAAATGCTCATGCCTTTTTGGAATAATATTAAAATATTATTCCCAAGGCTGAAGCCCCCTACGCTTAACACTTAGCCCCTTTTCCACCTTCCAACCCCTAATCCCTTGCCCTCTCTGTGGAATCTCAGCCCTCCTTCACTCATTCATCATGGTCAGTCTGCACCCGGCGGTGTTTACAAATTTATTAAATGTTCTGCATGATTACATATACAATAGTAGGCTCCTGGCCTAACAAACACATAAGCCACTAGCTTATAAAAAAACTTGGCTCACCAGCCTATAAAATATAATTACAATTCCTTTCAGAACATGATTTACAACA
Organism: Picea glauca; assembly: GCA_000966675.3. Classification (NCBI taxonomy): domain Eukaryota; kingdom Viridiplantae; phylum Streptophyta; class Pinopsida; order Pinales; family Pinaceae; genus Picea; species Picea glauca. Next base: position 293,208 of record JZKD02S2153927.1, read on the forward strand.
GGGCTTGGCCTTGGGGACACTACACTCGAAAAGTTTGTAAGGGTATGTTCGAGATGTGAAAAAGAAGGGCACTACAAGAAGCAATGTAGATCCAAGGTTGAGAAAAAGAAGGGATCTGAAGAATCTCATTCTACAGAAGAAAAGACCTCCAAGGAAGAAGGAGGGGATGTGTACTTGGCCTCTTCAAGCACACATGCAGATCATGAGGCATGGTCAGTTGAATCTGGTGCATCCTTTCATATGACTCCCCACAGGGAGTGGTTATGTGAGTATGAAAGGTATAATGGACGTAATGTTTTCTTAGGTAATGATTCGACAACCAAAATCATAGGAAGAGGATGAGTCAAGTTGAAGCTCATAGATGGAAGGATTAGAACACTGCCTGGTGTTCTGCACATCCCAGGTTTGGCTAGAAATTTGATTTATGTAAGCAAAATGGACGATGCAGGGGTAAAACAATATTT
>JZKD02S2153927.1:310202-321675 GCA_000966675.3 Picea glauca
AAAGAAGTTTAGAGATACCAAACTTATGATCTCATGAGAAGTGGAGGAGAATAATCAGTGAAGCTATTGTCATTCTGATCATGGAGATTTTGAGCAAGGGTTGGACAAGGAGAACGTGATGAAGCTGCTACACTCACATCTATGGTTGTAAGTTTTCTTCACTGTTTTTCTCATTAATATAATATGCTTGGCCTGCTTCTTTCAAGTTTGTGTTTGATCTCACATAAAATTGTCTCTAGTAGATAGATCTGTTTTAAGCTAATCTCAGTAGGGTAGGAAGCTAGTTGTATCTTGTTTGTTTACATGGCTTGTCGAGGAGTTCAAGATTGGAGCTCAACTCGGACTGTGCAGGAACAAACACCAGTAAAAAGGCACTTCTTTTCTCCTTCCTCCTCACACATTAGTTTATGTAGATCTAAAAGGAAGTCACTGTCCATGTTAAGCATCTTTTGTCTTAGAGTTAAGAGTCTAGCTCTCAAGAGGAGATCTACTTGTCTGTAGGGAGATTTTCCTACAACACCATCTTGGGATCTCATTGTTCTATCTCTTGAGCATTCTTAGTCATGTTCACCTTGAACTTCTTAGATAATTCAACATGCTACATCAACAAGTTTCTTGTTCACAATTAATCATGAACTTGTGCACTCCACACCTTTCCCAACCAGAGATCGGATTGGTCCTCATTCGTATGCATGTCTTGGTACTCACACATAATATTTTAGAATGTAATCCAACATTCTTATATAAATAGGCTTTGCATCCCATTTTTCAATTCTCAACGGTCATTAAGGTTATAGTTATGTTCTCTTGGCATATTTCTTTACACACTTCCTCCACAGAAACCTCTTCAACATGCAACTCTCTTGTTGCATATCCAAATGGTCTGGAATGACCTCATTTTTTGAGTTAGCCTCAGCTTTTTCATCTCAAATTATTACCTAATATTCCATGAGGAATTATCAACATGCATATTTATTATGTGTAATATTCCAGATATAAAAAGTATGTAGAACAAAAATAAAATGCTAGAAATGGAAAATAAACAACAATATAACCAGAACAACACCACAATAACACTGAAATGATATCATAATAACACCAGAAAGAGAATTTTGATTCTGATAGCAATGTTAACTTGCCTCTTCAAGGGGGAAACCTCTAGTTGAGCATAGCTTTATTACAATAATATCCAAGCTAGGGTTCTCATACCCTTGACTCCTATTTATACTAAATATGTCTATCAAAAGAACCATCTAAAGAAAGATCCTTCTAGAAGCGGAAGCTTCTATTAGGTATTCTTACATTCAACTTATTCTACCTTATTGAAAAGTATTATTAGTATTGACCTTTATTACATCTGAATATATTGTTCTACCTACGTGAGGGGTTAGGTCCCTAACATGTCCTCCCCCTTAAAAATAGCCTTGTCCTCAAGGATGAAGATGCAGAAATTGCTGCAGAATGGTAGTTGGTTCCCAAGTGGCATCAGCTGGAGTTGTATCTTTCCACTGGAATAACACTTCCTTGATGGTTCATTGATGCAGGCGATGCTCACACTAGTCCAAAACTACTCTTGGTTGTATCCAAATGGATCCTTCTTCGTCCAACTTGGCAAGGTTGCTTTGAGTTTGGCACTTAGTTCCAATCACCTTCTTCAAGCATGAAACATGATGTAGCTTAGAATGAATGGGTAAAGCTAACTAATAGGCCACCTATCCCACACGCTTGAGAACAGTATAAGGACCATATAATTTGGGTGCCAACTTCTTACAATGGTCGGCCTTGAGGGAATTTTGCTTGTAAGGTTGCAGTCGAAGAAACACCTGATCCCCTTCTACAAATTAACGTTCATAGAGACCTTGATCTGCTTGTTGCTTCATGCAATTCTGGGCCATGACCAAATTCTCTTTGAGGGTACAGAGAATAGCTTCTCGAACTGTAAGCATTTGGTCAACCGCCTAGACCTTTGAGACACCTGGTAAATATGAGAGAAATGAAGGTGGCTTTTGTCCATATACCGCTTCAAAAGGAGTCATGCGGGTAGCTGTATGGTATGAAGTGTTGTAGCACCATTTGGATAGGGGTAACCATTGAGCCCACTGATTTTTCTTTTTCGATGCAAAACACCTCAAATATGTTTCCAAACACTTGTTGACAACTTCAGTTTGACCATCAGTCTGGGGATGACAAGCTATGCTGAGATGCAATTGGGTGCCTTGTAGCTTGAATAGTTCTTGCCAAAAATTGCTGGTTAAAGTTGGGTCGTGATCATAAACAATAGAATGCGGCATGCCATGAAGCTTGAAAACCTAATCCATGAAACGTTGAGCCACATTGGATGTTGTGAATGGGTGTTGAAGAGCACAAAAATGAGCATACTTGGAAAGGTGATCAACTACCACCATGATGACTGATTTATTTCCTAATTTAGGTAAGATTGTAATAAAATCCATAGAGATATCCCTCCAAATAGTAGGTGGAATCGTAAGCGGTTGTAGTGTGCCAGGAGATTTGACTGTTTTTCCTTTGTTGCATTGACACACATTACATTCAGCTACAAAATTATGAACGTCTTGTTTCATACCATCCCAAAAAAAAGAATGTTTGACCCTGTCATTGGTTTTGGTAAACCCAGAGTGCCCAGTTGTGGGTGTAGCATGAAGCTCAAAAAGTATCATGGATTTAAGTTTTGACTATTTACTTAAATACAAATGGCCTTTGTATCGAAGCTCATCATGGAGCCAAGAGTACCTTGGGAAAAATGGAGAATTGGACTGTAATTGTTGTATCAGATGCAAACTTTTGGGATCGTGTAGACATTCTTGGTGAACGGCTTGGAGCCAATCTAGTATAAGGAAGGAGAGAGAAAAAATGGATCCTTCATCTTCATATTTTCAGGAAAGTGCATCCACAACCACGTCGTCTTTGCCTTTCTTGTAAATGATCTCATAATCATATCCAAAGAGCTTAGTCACCCATTTTTGTTGCTTTGGGGAGGAAATGCATTGTTCCATAAAATACTTGAGGCTTTGATGATCTGTCTTAATTTGGAAGCGTTGCCCCAATAGATAAGGGCACCATAGATCAACGACATGTAGAATAGCCAACATTTCCTTTTCATAGATTGATTTTCCTAAATTTCTTTCAGACATTTGTTTGTTGGTAAAGGCCAAAGGTTGACCCTCTTGCATAAGGACATCACCAATTCCTTTCCTTGAAGCATCACATTCCAGGACAAAGGTCTTTGTGAAATCAGGAAGGGCCAAGACTGCAGTGGTGCACATGGCCATATTCAAGGTTTGAAAAGCCTGAGCATTTGCTGGAGTCCAAGTGAAATAATTCTTTTTAAGGAGTGTAGTGAGAGGTGTCACAATCTTTCCATAATTCTTAACAAACTTGTGATAATAATCTATTAAGCCCAGAAATCCACGCAAGGTTTTGAGAGTCTTTGGGTGAGGCTAGTCTTGCATAGCTACAATCGTTTTAGGATCCACCCTAATGCCGTCCTTGCCAACAAGATGACCCAAGTACTCGACTTCTGAGGCACTAAAATAACATTTATATTGTTTCAGGAAGAGTTGGTGCTGAGAGAGTAGATGGAGAAATCGATCCACATGAGCAATATGGTCTGTCCAGGTTTTGCTATAGATGAGGATTTCATCAAAGAAAACTAAGACAAAATGACAGAGAAAATGACTAAAGACATGATTCATGAGGCTTTGGAAGGTTGAGGGGGCATTACACAAGCCAAAGGGAATGACCAAAAAATCTTAGTGGACCTCATGAGTTATAAAGGTAGTCTTAGGAATGTCTGCATCTTTCATACGGATCTGGTGGTAGCCAGAACAAAGATCAAGTTTAGTAAAGAACTGGGTGCCACTCAATTCATCCAAGAGGTCATCAATGACAGGAATAGGAAATTTGTCTTTAATGGTGATTTTGTTGAGGGCATGGAAGTTAGGACACGTGTGCCAAGAAACTTATTTCTTTAGGACCATGACCACATGAGAAGAGTAGGGGATCGTACTAGGGAAGATAACTCCTGCGTTAAGTAGTTATTGAACCATTTTCTCAATTTCATTTTTTTGGGAAAATGGGTGATGATAGGGATGGATATTGGGAGGAAGGCTTCCTGGTACAAGGGGAATGGAATGATCATGAACAGCTCGGGAAGGAGGGAGTCCCTAGGGAGTGAAAAAGACCACTTGATCTTTAGAGATGATGGATTTGAGGTCTTGCAGCACAGAGGGTGTCTTAGTTGCTTATATGGCATGGAGTTGGGAAATAATGCCAGAATGACCTTTTTTGAGCATCTTTTCCATGTGATGGGAACTAATGATCTCAGGTGGACCGATGGTGATGCCTTGGAACTTATATTGTTGGCCCTCCTGGTTGAATTGCTTGGTTAATTCCTTAAAATCCATGAGAATGGGACCCAAAGTCCTTAGCTAGTCTGCACCCAACACAATGCCACAATTTCCCATGTCAATAGAAAACATATGAGATTTCAGGTGGTAGTCACCAATTTGGAGGTGAAAATTTTCACAACACCCTCCACATTTCATGAAGCCGCCATTAGTAATCATGATTTGGAAATTATTGACTGCATGGATATAGCAATGAGTTTCTTGGGCAATGCGGCGATGAATGAAATTATGGGTGCTTCCACTATCAACAAGAATGATGAATTTCCTATGCTTGATGTAACCAATTAGCTTGAGGGTTTGGGGAGAAGAGAAGACAATGAGAGCATTTAGGGAAATGACCCGTTCTACTTCGGGAGGGTCCGAGGGAGGGTTTATGTCAGTGGGTTCATGTGACTCAGACACAAGGGGAGTTTCAACATCATCTTCTGAAATATCCTTCGATATGGCCATAAAAATATTTTGTTCCTTACACTTGTGGCCCGAAAAATATTTTTCATCACAATTATAACAAAGGCCTTTGAGTTGGCGTTCAACCATTTCAGCCTTGGTCAATTTTTGTATCTTTAGTGGAGTAGAAGGAGTAGTGGGATTTACTGGTTTAGTGCAAGGAGTAAAGGGAGGTTTCCAGTTTTGAGAAGAGACAACCTGTTGTGCTTCCTTAGCTCTTTTAGTAGCCTCCACACAACTTTGAGGCCGATCCATGAGGACATGGGCATGAATCTCATCCTTGAGGCCACTAATAAAACATTCTCAGAAAAAAATATCAGACATGCCCTTTGTACGAAAAGCCAGTCGCTCAAATGAAACTATAAAGTCTGCCACTGTTCCATATTGTTTCAACTTTTTCAAATGGCCTAAATGGTTGGTGTCAGTGTCAAAGCATTCATAAAGCTCTGCCACAAAGTTTGTCCAAGCAACATACCCTTGACGGGTAGTTTTTCTACATTGCCACCATTTCCAACGTTCTTGATCTAGATGGAGAACACCATACCGGAGTTTGGCCAAATCATTTGTAATTTCATATAAAGAGAAATAATGTTCCATTTAAGTTACCCAACCAGTGGGATCTGAGCCATCAAATTTGGTCACATCCACTCATGGAAGGCATAGGTCACACTGAAAGTGATGGGGATGAAAATTATGGGAATGAGAGAAAGTTTCAACGTCAGAATGTAAGGGTGGGTCAGATAAAGGGGGATCTACAGGGATATGCAGCTTGGTGCAGATCATTGAAACAATAGATTCAAGTTGGGTAGTCATGTCTTGTTTAAAGTTTTCTTTGATTTCAGTGATTGATGCGATGATGGAGGAATGCATGTTTTGATTGATGGTGGCAATATTGGCACTGAACTGTCTCACTTCTTGTTGGGTCTTTGTGAAATTAGATTGCAAGGTATTGAAGCAAGCTTCCAAGTCTTGGCTACGGGTATGGACCATGATGACGATTGAACTGAAAAGGGGTAGGTGGGGTCAATATTTTTGCTAAAAAATGATAGGTATGAATGTGATAAGGGCGAAGAGATAAATCCAATGGAATAGGTCTCAAATAATGGTGCAAAAATTTCCAGACTTTTTTTTTTTTACACCTACGGAGTTATACTCTAGTTTGAAGAATACTGCAGTGATGAAATGCCCAAATGCTTAACCAAGAAGAAATGTGTAGTGATTTGGAAACTCGAACACAGTTGCACGACAATATATCTTGTATATTTTATGTTTTGTTTCCATCCCCAAGGGTTAGGTATTCAAGGGTTCTACAGACAAGGGTTTGCCCTGTGCTATGGCTCTCTGATATACGTGCGGGGTCCAATAGTAGTACTCAGCCCAATATCTCAGGGCACCAACTAAGGAGGCTAGACCATGCCCTTAGCCGTACTACCCGACTACCCAGGTACTAGAGAGTATCTTCCCGAGTGTTTTTCTCGGTGACACTATAACATTCGGGTGGTTGATCATTTTATATAAATAGGGATTAAGGAAATCTAGGTCAATCTGTATACAGGTTTTGTCTAATGCGCTACCACTCGAAGGTGTACCAACATGGGTTACAAGGGTGGCCAACAAATGTGCGCTTAAGTACCACTTGTATTTCCTGCGTGTATGAATCCCTCAACCTTGGGTCTATGCACGTAACAATAGTTCTTTGTAGCTTAAAGACGCCAGAATACGTCTCTACCCTGAAAAAATTTAACCCACAATTTTCTACCGAGGAAATTCCTCTGATACCACTTGTAATATTCCAGATATAAAAAGTATGCAGAACAAAAATAAAATTCTAGAAATGGAAGATAAACAACAATATAGCCAGAACAACACCACAATAACACTGAAATGATATCTAATTAAACCATAAAGAACACTTTGATTCTGAGAGAAATGTTCACTTGCCTCTTTGAGGGGGCAACCTCCAATCGAGAAGAGCTCTATTACAATAATATCCAAGCTAGGGTTCTCATACCCTCGACTCCTATTTATACTAAATATGTCTATCAAAAGAACCATTTAGAGGAAGATCCTTCTAGAAGAGAAAGCTTCTATTAGGCCTTCTTACATTCAACTTATTCTACCTTATTGCAAGGCCTTATTAATATTGACCTTTATTGCATCCGAATATATTGTTCTACCTACGTGAGGGGTTAGGTCCCTAACATTATGCATTTAGATTGTGCACTCACACATGCACGTTTATTCCATCAATTTGCATTCACTACACTTTAATCACATGCCTTAGCATGTGGTGTGGGTGTCCACCATAGGAACACTTTATTGTATAATTTCCTTAGCTATTGGAAATTAATTGGTTCATGATTGTTCATGACCATTCATATGCAGTCTTTAAAAGAATAATCATGTTTCCTTTTATACTGAAAACAGAGCATCCCTGCTCATTTACCTTTTCATCAATGTATACTAGATTTTCCTAAGGAAAAATGGAACACATCTACCTCAAGCTATTATTTTAGCAAGACAAATCAAACCCTTCCATCATAGGGTCAACCATGCATCCATGGAATTATTTAGATCTGGAATGTACAAATCTTTCTTCACATTTCACTTATTTTGACATTCATATCATACCTTTAAGCATGCATATGTACATTTACATATATGTAGGTGCATTACTTGCACCATTTTACCTCATTCATCCCTATTTATTGGGTCTTATTATCATTCTTATTTAAAGAGAATTTACAGCCACCCTCATGGCTAGTTTCACAAACCTATTCATTTCTTCCTTCATATTAGGCAACCTTATAATGCATTCCATTCATGTACTCAAGCATCCATTTACATCTATGGATGTTCAACATGCAAGCTCACTATTGCACCTTTTTCCATGTCATTCTTACACATGAGCATTTCAAACTTCCATATCCTTCCTCCCATATATATTACAACCATTCTTATGACAAGTCTCATAGGAATACTCAACACCATGTTTCCCTCTCTATTAAGAGTTTCCCTCTCTGTTAAGAGTTTACATTCATTCACATGATATTCACATGGAAAGTCTCATAGACATATTCGTAACTATTTTTCCATTTTCATATGACAACAACTATTCTTGGTCAACAAACCCTTTTATCAAGGGAATCCTTTTTCTAGATTCCCTCTGACTGCAACTTAATCATACCGAGCCATACTCTTATGGTTACCATCCACCTCCAGATGTCATTCTGATCTAGTGGTCATCTAGAAATTCCCCAACACTTCCTTTACTCCATTCAGAATCAATAATTCATTAACCCTTCTACTTTATTCTCATAAGGTAATATGTAATCAATATCATCAACATTTTACTTAAGTTGTTATGCTCAGATCATCATTTACCATATGATCCATTTCATCACCATATTTTACATCCAATAATAGACTATAATAATCCTTTATGCATGTTATACGAATGTTCAATCTTTTCCATATGCATTATGACATATCCTCCTGCCCCAAGTATTTTACCCATGCTTACAATGCATATGTATTCCAGTTGCATTCCATTTGTATTTGCATGCATAGAAATTTCCTTAGATTTATAGGTATACACATTCTCTTATTATATTCGTGAGCATCATAAACTTTCTCATGTGTTCACATCTCTTTACCTCTCCCAAGAGGTCTAGCAACATTCCATAGGGATCCTTTTTAATTACTTAACTGGTTTGTTCTCCAACAACCATTTTCTTCATTCACTATAGTCAAACAAAACTGACCTTAGACATTTTCCATCAGTGCTTTGATCATGAGGGATCATACACATATACAAGGTTTAATCTTTTATTAAAGCAGTAATTATTACTGCTACAGATTCTATCAATCCATACCAATTTATTTTAAGCACAAGGAATTTTCCATAAGGGTCTTAACCAGTATATAATCAACCATATTAATTACAATACACCCTTCCTACCCTAGAATATAGACATTATTATACTTAACAAAAAAACCCAACTCATGTCCCTTGTCTGGACTCAGGTAGCTTCATAAAAGAATTTATGCCACCACTGCCATTTTCATTCAGGTTTTACCAATAATCCCTATCAACACATTCCTACTTGTGTAAGAGTAGTCATCAATTTGACAAAGGGATAATATAATTTCCCTTGTTGTAATTCAACTAGGGTTTCCAAGGTGAAATTTCAATTTGTTGTCCTCCATCCTCAAAGGACTCGTGCAGATAAATAACAACCCTTTAAAGGTAGAAACACCTTTCAACATGATCCTCTAAATTCAGATATACCAATCATATGACTAATCTCTAGCCCATCCAGGCCTAGTGTTGTAGCCTACTTTGATACCACTTTGTAATAGACCCGACCCCTAAGTACCTTTTTAAGGGGTGGGGTACTGTTAAATTTTCACTTCTTCTATTGACACAAAATCTTCTCTATTACAACTCCATCCTATTTTTGTCATCAATAGATTTCCAACGATGGTAAATTCAATCAGAATTGATCTCTAGAATGAAATCTATGACCTTCTGAAGTTCTTGGGTTTACAGAAACATGTCTCTTACTGCCACGTGGCATCCACATGACATGTCATTGACCATTCCAATTGACGTGGAGACACCATGGTCCTGATATGGCACTAGCCTATCCTAACATGGTGGAACTTCAGTCCACGTAGGCCTACGACCATCGTCGCTCAAACCTTCTTCTGATGCATTCTCGCTGGTGGTGGACTCGCAAACTCATAATTTGGTATCTTCCTTTCATCATTCCACTTGAGAAGTCTCGTTCCTTAAACATTTTTCATCTTCGCGGACTCGTGGATGCATAATTCTATAAGCATCCTTTCATAGGTCCATTTGAGAAGTCTCGACACTAAGCCATTTTTCATCTTCCCAGACTCGTGGGCTTGTGGATGCATAAATCTATAAGTATCCTTTCATAGGTATGTCTGATAAGTCTTGACACTTAGCCATTTTTCATCTTCGCGGACTCGTGGACTCGTGGATGCATAAATATATAAGTATCCTTTCATAGGTCCATCCGAGAAGTCTCAACACTTATCCATTTTTCATCTTCACAAACTCACAGACTCGTGGATGCATAAATATATAAGCATCCTTTCATAGGTTCATCCAAGAAGTATAGACACTTAACCATTTTTCCACCTACGCAGACTCGTGGACTTGCAGATGTACAATTCTATACCTCCTCTTTATAAGATTGTCCTAAAGCCTCAAAACTTAGTCATTTTTCCATCTATGCAGACTTGCAGTCTCATGAACTCACAAATGCATATTTCTTCCTTTCATAAGTCTACCTGAAAAGTCTCAACACTTGGATTATTTTGTGAGTTTTTTTGGGTTCACAGGTTGGAGAAATCGCGAACCCATTCATCTCACCTTTCCAACCCTTAAACTCGATAGGGACCCACTCCCTATTACTTTGACCAATTACAAGCCTCCACATGGCTTCCTCATACATGTAGGCTCATGACATCAAAATAACGTTAGCATGATGTCATCCCTCCTCTCATCAACATCTAAGGCTTCCACGTCGATCAACAATTGAGATCACATCCCAAATGTACTTTGATCAACGATTGATATCTTTCAAACTTTTGGTCCGACATCCAAGGATAAGATGAAGTTCTAAGACATAGTTCACCCAATGGGATTGCTCTATGGCCCACCGGACAATTACCAGTTTCCATTCATAGGTTGAAACCTATCAACTTCTGGAGATTTTTGTGTTCTAGGTTAGCATGGTACATCATGTTGATGTTACCTCTCCTTCAAATATCTCTTAAACGATACCACAATGATCTATAACAGATGTTAATCTCCAATTAAAGGTCCAAATTAACTTGGGTACATTCTCTACATGCATAGTAACTTGCCCCAATGGAGGGTTCAGATCTATTCGCTTTGTCAATCCAACGACTATGATTCCTTTGAGATCAAAACATGGTTTTTCTTTCGATTTAGAATTTAGACAATTCAAGGATTTTTCTTTGGGCTCATTCCTTTATCCACAACAAGTACAAGCCTGCCATCTAACACTCGAATGAGGGCTCAAGGTCTTGCAACCCCACCAATTTATTAAAGGGGAAGAACATATAGTTTACGGCCTTCTCTGGCCTCTCATACATACCACGACCAACAATTATCATTTGACTATGAAGTCGAGTGATATTACCTTCTTGGGCTTAGTACCTTACATTCCACTATTAACTTATAATCCTAGTTTCCATTCATGGGTTTCCCATCACAACGATGGATTTATATATGAATATATATAGTGCAAGAGAACCATAAAATTAAGTTCATTCTTTTATCTCAGAAAATTACAGAACACTTATATTCGGTTGTGCATGGCATGCACCGTTCTTTCCATCCTACCGTCACTTAAACACAGTAGTTTGCAAATATAATAAGCATCATCACTATACTTCAAGTATGTATATGTATAACGCAACTTGCAAGTACAAGCATTCAATCATGTATTTCAATTCAATTACACAGATTCTATGGAATACTTATCTATTATAGTTGATATCCGACCAACTGAATTTGGGTGTTTTCCTTTCCACCCAAT
>JZKD02S2153927.1:341344-363438 GCA_000966675.3 Picea glauca
GAACCCCACATGGAAGATATCAACACCCAATAACCAACTGAAAATGATGCTCCCAATACTGACACCTATCATGTGGATCCAAATAAGAATATCCATCCACATAGTGGGAGATGATTAAAGATGAATTTGGAAGAAACAATACCATTGTAAAATATGAAGGTTGGATGCTAGTAACTAGCTCCTTATGTGGGACATTGATGTTCTCTACAGAATGTGGAGTAGAGTCATCAAATAAAATATGGAAGTGGTTGTCATCCCAGAAATGACAACTATCCATATATCAATCATCACAGTCGGCCTCAAAATCATACCAAGCATATATTTCTTGATTATGTTCATCCCTGAGTTCCTCCATAAGAAATCTCTCCTACATGTTATCCAATGAATCTTGAATACTACGAAAACTATCATTGAGGTCGTCTGCAAGGTCATGCAATCTAGCATCCAATGTGTCATACAATTAAGATTTGAATTCTTCAGTAATTTGTAGAATTTATTTGAGGGTTTGAGAGAAAATAACCATATGATCACCCTATGAACTCTTCGGTCCCGCAACCATCATGAAAAAACCCAAAAAATAGAACAATAAGTTACAACAAAAAATCGTGGCTTTTTTTGGAAAAACCTTAAAAAACTGTTGAATTTAAAATCCTAATAACTTCACATCCCGGACTCCGTTTCGGCTGATTTGTTTTTTAAAATTGGGTGAAATTTTGAGAGGAACTCAGATATGTATTTTTTTTGGGCAAATTAGGCCTCTAGCTACTACAAAAATAAAAAAAATTGCACCGTCATCCGCAGAAAAAACCTTGAAAAAATTGTAGATCTTAAAATTTCAGTATCTTAACTTCTCGAACTTCGTTTCAGATGATTTTTTTTTTCAACTTGGGTTTTTTATGAGAGGAGCTCAGATATACAACTTTTTTCTGCAAATTTTGCACAAAAATATACTGAAAATTTCTGGAATGTCGCGACCTTCTTTTTTTCTTCTTCGAAAAAAAATGTGCAAAAATAAAAGATATTTGCCCACAATGTTTGCCAAGGAAAGTGCTCTGATACCACTTGTTAAGAACCTGAATACTTGGTCCCCGAGGTGTAGGAAAGTCGGTGACGGAGTGTGTTTTTAAGCCACTCCGTGATGTTAAAGTCACCGGTTCGAAACCTGCGGGGAAAAAAAAATCCAACCATGTTAAGGGTTGGTGTGGCTCAGGCCAGGTGCGATCCCCGGGTGATTTTGACGGATTAGATGCCCCTGAGTCGCGGTTTCTCAAGCCACAGGTTAATCGCATAGCCAACAGGTTCCGCACCAATTAAGAAACAAAAAAAAATAACTTGAATACTTGCATACATACAAAAATACCATAAATATTCTGATAACAATATAGAAAACCACAACTTTATTATAAAAACCCTTAAGGTAGGGAAACACCATACAATGGATCATATTATGGAAGGGATCCTCTCCTATTCACTTGCCTCTTCAAGGGGTATTCCTCCTAATGAGCTACCGCTCCAAATACAATACTTCTCTTCATGTCCCATTACATTGCTTGAACCATTTTATATAGTTCTACCATCACCTAAGAACATTCTAGAGGACAAATCTTCTAGAAGTAGAACCTTCTAAGAAGTCCTCTTACATTTATTATATCTAACTACCCATTTATTATATCTAACCACCATAGTGGGCCTTATTTAATAATATAGTGGACCTAGTCCACCTTACATTGAATTACCTCCACTATTATCACTATGGGCCCTATGCCCCCCCCCGACTACCTCTCTAGCTACCTTATAAAATCCTTCCACAAGCTCGAAGGTTCTCCTCCACTTCCCCAACATCCATGAATAACTGAGATAAAGATGTTTATTTCCTTTCTCTCAGGTGAAGGACAAGATCTGAATGCTAAGCCATGGCATATTAAACCATGGAAACATTCTCTGTGGGTTTGATCTCTACAGGCATATTATGATACACACGGTAAAACCTGTTGTTGAAGACGACCAAGGCTTCCTCTTCCCCTCTCCTCAAGGCATTAAAATCATCCCAGTACTGATCAAGGGACTTGTTCTCACCCCACCACTTAAAAAATGCATTGCATAATTTAACCTAGGAACCAATGGAGTCAACTCCCAAACATGTGATGCGATTAGGCATGACACGACAAGACTCCTTCCATGTTAATTTTTACAAGCCCATAGAAGGTAAGATCGATGGTTTTTCATGCTTAGAGAGTCTTAAAAATGCTAAAAGAAGACATGGAGTTCCTTTTTCGTAACTAGACCAGTCAGTTCAAAACATGGTTACACTTGCACCGATAGGACGTCTCTTTAAAACCATTTTAACAAGTGTGACAGAGACAATATCACTCGACTTTTTTTTCAATTTTAAGGAGTTTGAAAAGAGATTAACTATGGACTCACAACCTTTTTGTAAGTTTAGTCTCCTTAGCCCAAAAAAGTATAAAATATAACTTAGGAGAGGCATATCTTTTTCCTGGATAATCTATTGGCTGGAAAAAGGGTTAAACTCATTCCGAATAGATGTTCTTTTTGGACCAATTAACGAGTGTGAAAGGAACAAGGTCACTCGACGATATTTTCATATTTAGGGAGTCTGAAAAAAAAAAAATTATGCACTCTAAGGGTGTTCCTTTTTCGTAAGTAATCTCCAAGGACCAAAAAAGAGATAAACCAAAACCAAGGAGAATGTTCCTTTTTCAAAGATTTAGTACCTCAGGCCAGAAAAAGGGTTAAACTTACGCATGAGAATACTCTCCTAACGAACCGAATCTCCTAGGACATACCTTTATTCGTAAATTAACCTTCCAAACTGAAAAAGGGGTAAACTATTGTCGGACAGATGTGCCTTCAAATTTTATTTTGATGAGCGTGAAGGGAAACAAGATCACTCAACTATCTTTTCATTTTTAGAGAGTTTGAAAAGGGCTTAAAGAAGACTCGAGGGGGGATTCTTTTCTCAAGTAATATAAATGAGACCGAAAATAATAAATAAGATCTCTTTATATATTGTTTTCAAATTTCATCAAGCCTGAAAGACAATAAACCATGCTCATAGGGAGTCCCTTGGGTATGAGCTAGAAAAGAGATGAAGAAGAATAATGAGGCTTCAACACAAAGTCATGGTGAGACTAAAAGGAATCTTGTGCCTATGAAGTACTTCAACATGGGAACCAAATGGAAGAAAAGGCTCTAACTAGGATCCCATGGAAGGAAGGATCTACCACATAAAGTATGACACACTTATCATCAAGGAAGGTTAGTGTCATAATTCAGTGGGGTCAATCCTAAGGCTAAATGAAACAGGAAACGGATAATGAAAAAATGCAAGTAGGGAAGAACCTAACTTATATGTCAGTTTTGAGGTCAATACCTATCAAAATGGATCATTACGATGAACAAATGTCAAAGAAAAAACATCTCCAAGATCCTGCATATAAGGCCAATAACACTCATCCATAAGTTAAATAAATCCAATATAGATAGAAACTTCGGAAAATAAGAGGGGCTATTGAATACAAAACTTGAAAACAACAAACCTGGACTGTACAAAATGGTACAAGGCACCACACAACCTTATGACTCATGCATAGTATTGGTTCAAGTAGAGCCCGCTGCTAGGCTCTGACCAAGAGTCTCTTTGGTAGTTAACCTGAAAAGTCTCCCAAAGGGAAGAAAACACAAACCACGGTGTAAATATTCCCACAGAATATAATCTGTAGTCATGGCTTGAAGGATATCCTTATCCGAAGGAAATTCAATATCCGAGAAATCACATGAATGAGGAGGTTCGATAGTCTCGAAGGGAGAAGAAAACTGACCGTATTTCATATGATGATGGAGGTTCTAGCCAAGATTGGCAGAGTCTATCAGTGAAGAATCATAAGCACAAGGGCTTGAGGATATACAAACAGTGAGATCAGACTCGAAAGGAAACTCAAGATCACTCGGAACAAGAGGGGGAAGCAAGGGCTCCCATGCCCCCATAGGATAAAAAGATTGATCAATTGTTGAGATCATGTCTCAAGAAGTCACAAATGATTGCACAGGTTCCTTCTCAGAAGCAAGTGAACATCGAGGATAAAACACCACATAATTAACCCGTGGTGGTGTAGAGTCTACACGAACACTAGGAACATATAAAGGGGTAGTATGAACTAACCTCGAATTAGGATGGTGATTATCAGATGCTAGCTGGTTGATAGTGACAATGCTTCCATTGTCAGGGAAATGCATCACCTAGAAGAGCGTAGACACCACAACGTTCATAGAATATACATAATCACGCCTGAGAAGCATATTAAAATCTAACGGGCCCTACACCACTATAACATCGACAATGACAGTATTCCCACCTAACGAGATAGGAAACTAAGGAATAATCCCAAAATATTCACTAGGACATCTGTCAAAATCCAACAACTCATGCAAAGTAGACACAAGATGAGGAGAACCCAAATCTTGCCAAGTTGAGGAGGATAAAATACTTGCGGAGGTTCCTTCATCTACAATACATCAGTAATTTTTTTTTGAATTAACTTCAAGCCTTATTTGAAAGGGTTCCAAAGAAGGAATATGAGGCTCAACAAGGTCATTACAATCAAAGGAACCCATCCTAGGGCTTGGAGGGGGTGTGCTCGAAGTGAGAGGAATGCCCCCTTGTTCTGAAAGTACTAAATTGGAAATGCTAAAAACATAGTCGGTAGACACATTACTCCTCATTAGAAGAGTGGGATCAACCAACTATTGCATTGGTGTGACAACTTTAGTAGACTTGACACTCTCCAATAGAAGAGTGGGGTCAACCGAATATTGCATTGACGTGACCACTTTAGTAGAATCAACACTCTCCAGGAGAAGAGTGGGATCAATCAAAGATTGCATCGACGTGACCACTTTAGTAGACTCAACACTCTCCAAGAGAAGAGTGGGATCAGTTGAAGATTGCATCGACGTGACCAATTTAGTATACTCAACAGTCTCTAAGAGAAGAGTGGGATCAACCGAAGATTGCATCGACATGACCACTTTAGTAGACTCAACACTCTCCAAGAGAAGAGTGGGATTAGCCAAAGATTTCATCGACGTGACCACTTTAGTAGACTCAACACTCTCCAAGAGAAGAGTGGGATCAACCAAAGATTGCATCGACATGACCACTTGATCAACCACTAGATGAATAGGCTGCAAGACAACATGGTCTAAAGGTGCATCACCCCTCAAAAGAGGAGTGGGATCAATCGAACATTGCATCGACATGACCACTTTCTCAACCATTGGTTGAATATACTGTGAGGAAACCTCAGAAGACTTAGAATCAGAAGAGCTTGCAGACAAGGACCACAATCTTCGTTCCTCTAGAAGGCCAAGGCATAAATGAGTAAGGTCATATCCCTTGAAAAGATTACAAGAGAACTTAGGCTTACGTCCTATCTGTATATGTTTCTCAATAGAATCAATGCCCCCATCATGACTAATAGTGGTTGGTTGCTTGTCCTCAACATAACTCACAGAGGTTGTTGAAAACTCTCCAACATGACTAGCAGAGGTTGGTTGCATATCTCCAACATGACTTGTAGAGGTTGGTGATTAGTCAATAACATGACTCGTAGAGGCTACAGACCTGTCACCAGTATGACAAGCAGTGACTAAAATATCCTCCCCGGCATGACTTGCAAAGGCTGGGTGTTTCCCCTAGCATGACTTGTAGAGGTTGGGTGCTGGTCTTCAACATGACTTGCAGAGGTTGACGACCTATCTCCAACATGACTCAAAGAGGTTGGTGATTTCTTCTTCATATTCTTCCTCTTTCTATTTCGTTTAGACTTCCAGTTACTAGTAGCTATACTTTCACTAGAGAAGGTAGAAGAAGGAGGAGAAGACGTTTTTGACGAAGGAACATCAACATGATTCCCATGTGTTAGGGTCCTAACCCGCACATAGGTAGAACAATATATTCGAATGTAATAAAAGTCAATGTTAATAAGGCCTTTCAATAAAATAGAATAAGGTGGATGTAAGAAGACCTAATAGAAGCTTTCACTTCTAGAAGGATCTTCCTCTAGATGCTTCTTTTTAGTATAAATAGGATTCGAGGGTATGAGAACCCTAGCTTGGATATTAATGTAATAGAGCTCTTCTCAACTGGAGGTTGCCCCCTCGAAGAGGCCCGTGAACATTGCTTTCAGATTCAAAGTGTTATTTTTGTTGTTATTCTTACATCATTTCAATGTTCTTATGGTGAATGTTCTGGTTATATTACTGTTATTCTGCCATTACTAGCATTTTATTTCTGTTCTGCATACATTTTATATCTGGAATATTACAAGTGGTATCAGCACTTTCCTCGGCAGAAAGTGTGGGTTAATTTTTTTTTCAGGGTAGAGACGTATTGCGGTGTCTTTAAGCCACATAGATCTGTCGTTATGGGCATAAACCCGCGGTTGAGGGATTTATACACGCATGAAATACAAGTGGTGCTTAAGCACACATCTGTTGGCCACCCTTGTAACCCCTGTTGGTACCCTTTCGAGTGGTAGTTCATCAGACAACACCTATGTACAGATCAGACTAAATTACCTGAAGCCCTCTTTAGATAAACAGATCGAATGCCCGACTGCTATAGGGTCACCAAGAACAACACTCGAGAAGATACTCTCTAGTACCTGGGTAGTCGGGTAGTATGGCTAAGGGTACGGTCTATCCTCCTTAGTTAGTGCCCTGAGATATTGGGCCGAGTACTACTGTTGGACCCCGTACGTATATCAGAGAGTTATAGCACAAGGCAAACCCTTGTTTGTAGAACCCTTGAATACCTAACCCTTGGGGACAGAAACAAAAACAAATTAAAAAATACAAGATCTATTGTCGCGCAACTATGTTCGGGTTGCCAAGTAAATACACATTTCTTTTTGGTTAAGCATTTGGGCATTTCCTCTCTGCAGTATTCTTTAGATCAGACGTAAAAAAAACAAGACAAAAAAAAAGTCTGGAATTTTTTTCACCATTATTTCAGACCTATTCCATTGAATTCATCTCTTTGCCCTTATCACATTCATCCATATCATTTTTTTTGGCGAAAAAAAAGAAATTTTACCCCACCCACCCCTTTTCAGTTCCCCCATCCTCATGGCCCATACTCGTAGCCAAGACTTGGAAGCTCTCTTCAACACCTTGCAATCTGGTCTCATTGAGACCCAACAAGAAGTGAAACAACTCAGTGCCAATGTTGCCGCCATCAATACAACCATGCAATCCTCAATGGGCGAAATCAAGAAAGACCTCAACACCTAGCTTGAATCAATCTTTTCGGCACTCTACACGAAACTGCATATCCCTACAGATAACCCTTCCTCTTCCTCAACCCCACATATTGAAGGTGACCATTCCTCTCATTCCCATACCTTGTAGAACCATCACTTTCAACGTGACCTACGCCTTCCACGGGTGGATGTGACCAAATTTGATGGCTCGGACACCACTAGTTGGGTAACCCAAATGGAACATTACTTCTCTTTATACAACATTACAAATGACTTGACCAAACTCCGATATGGTGTTCTCCATCTAGAACAAGAACGTTGGCAATGGTGGCAATGGAGAAAAAATTCTCGTCAAGGGTATATTGCTTGGACACAATTTGTGGCAGAGCTTTATGAACGCTTTGACACTGACACCAACCATTTGGGTCGTTTGACAAAGATGAAACAATTAGGAATAGTGGAAGACTTTATAGCTGCCTTTGAGCACCTGGATTTTAGAACAGAGGGCATGTCTGATGCTTTTTTCTGAGAGTGTTTTATCAGCGGCCTCAAGGATGAAATTCGGGCCCATGTCCTCATGGCTCGGCCTGAGAGTTGGGTGGAGGCTACCAAAAGAGCCAAAGAAGCACAACAGGTTGTATCTTCTCAAACCCGCAAACCCTCCTTCATCCCTTGCCCTAAACTAGTAAATCCCACTACTCCCTTTGCTCCACTCAAGATCCAAAAATTGACCCAGGCTGAAATGGTTGAACGCCAACTCAAAGGCCTTTGTTATAACTGTGATGAAAAATATTTCCCGGGACACAAGTGTAAAGAACAAAATATTTTTATGGCCATCTCCGAGGAGATTTCGACAAAAGATGAAGAAACCCCCTCTATGTCTGCATCACCTGAATCCACTGACATAACCCATCCCTCAGACCCTCCCGAAGTAGAACCAGTCATTTCCCTCAATGCTCTCATTGGCTTCTCTGCTCCCCAAACCCTCAAGCTAATCGGTTACATCAAGAATCAGAAGGTCATCATTTTGGTTGATAGTGGCAGCACCCATAATTTTATTCATCACCGCATTGCCCAAAAAACTCATTGCTACATCCATGTTGTCAATAATTTCCAAATCATGATTACCAATGGTGGTTCCATGAAATGTGGAGGGTGTTTTGAAAATGTGCGTCTCCAAATTGGTGACTACCACTTGAAATCCCATATGTTTTCTATCGAGATGGGAGGTTGTGACATTGTGTTGGGTGCAGACTGGCTAAGGACTTTGGGTCCCATTCTCATGGATTTTAAATACTTAACCATGCAATTCGACCAGGAGGGCCACCAATATAATTTCCAAGTCATCACCACCGGTTCACCTGAGATCATTAGTTCCCATCGCATGGAAAATCTGCTCAAAAAGGGTCATTCTGGTGTTATCGCCCAACTCCATGCCATACAAGCAACAGAGACATCCTCAGTACCAAAATACCTCCAAGCCATCCTTTCTAAACATCACTTGGTCTTTTCCACTCCCCAAGGCCTCCCTCCTTCCTATGGTGTTCATGATCATTCCATTCCCCTTGTACCAGGAATCCTTCCTCCCAATATCCATCTGTATCGTCACCCCTTTTCCCAAAAAAATGAAATTGAGAAAATGGTCCATGAACTCCTTAATGCAGGCATTATCCACCCTAGTACAAGCCCCTATTCGTCTCCTATGGTCATGGTCCTAAAGAAAGAAGGTTCTTCGCGAATGTGTCCTGACTTCCGTACCCTCAACAAACTTACCATCAAAGACAAATTCCCCACTCATGTCATTGATGACCTCCTGGATGAATTGAGTGGCATCCAATTCTTCACTAAACTGGATCTTCGTTCGGGCTACCACCAGATACGTATGAAAGAGGCAAATGTTCCCATGACTTCCTTTAGAACTCATGAGGGCCACTATGATTTTTTGGTCATGCCCTTTGGCTTATGTAATGCCCCCTCCACCTTCCAAAGCCTCATGAATCATGTCTTCCATCCTTTTCTCCACCATTTTGTCTTAGTTTTCTTTGATAATATCCTCATCTATAGCAAAACCTGGACAGACCATCTTGCTCATGTGGATCAAGTTCTCCATATACTCTCTTAGCACCAACTTTTCCTGAAACAGTCTAAATGTGCTTTTGGCGCCTCAGAAGTAGAATACTTGGGTCATCTGGTTGGAAAAGATGGCGTCAGGGTGGATCCTAAAAATATTGAAGCTATGCAAGACTGGCCTCACCCAAAGACTCTTAAGATATTGTGTGGATTTCTAGCCTTAACAAGGTATTATCGCAAGTTTGTTAAGAATTATGGGAAGATTGCAACACCTCTCATTTCTCTCCTCAAAAAGAACTCTTTCATTTGGACTCCAGCCACTGCTCAAGCTTTTCAAACCTTGAAGATGGCCATGTGCACCACTCCAGTCCTCGCCCTTCCTGATATCACAAATACCTTTGTGTTGGAATGTGATGCCTCAGGGGAAGGAATTGGTGTTGTCCTTATGCAAGAGGGTCTACCTTTGGCCTTTACCAGCAAGCAACTATCTAAAAGAAATCTGGGCAAATCCATCTATGAAAAGGAAATGTTGGCTATTTTGCATACCATGGATTTGTGGCAAACTTATCTATTGGGGCTACGGTTACAAATTAAGACAGACCATCAAAGCCTCAAGTATTTTCTGGAACAACGCATTTCCTCCCCAGAACAAAAAAAAATGGGTGACTAAACTCTTTGGATATGATTATGAGATCATTTATAAGAAAGGAAAAGAAAATGTGGTTGCGGATGCACTTTGTCGAAAATATGAAGATGAAGGATCCCTTTTTTCTCTTTCATTCATTGTACCAGATTGGCTCCAAGCCGTTCGCCAGGAATGGCTACAAGATCCCAAAAGTTCGCAGTTGATCCAACAATTGCAGTCCAATGCTCCAGCTTCCCCAGGGTACTCTTGGCTCCATGAGGAACTTCAATACAAAGGTTGCTTGTATTTAAGTAAACAATCAAAGCTTAAATCCACGGTACTTTCTAAGCTTCATGCTACACCCACAGTAGGGAACTCCGGGTTCACAAAAACCTATGACAGGGTTAAACATTCTTTTTTTGGGATGGTATGAAACAGGACATTCGTAATTTTTTAGTTGAATGTGATGTGTGTCAATGCAACAAGGGAGAAACAGTCAAATTGCGGGGCACACTACAACCGCTCCCGATTCCACCTGTTATTTGGAAGGATATCTCTATGGATTTTATTACCGACTTACCCAAATCGAGAAATAAATACATTATCATGGTGGTTGTTGATCACCTTTCCAAGTATGCTCATTTCTACGCCCTTCAACACCCGTTTACAGCATCCACGGTGGCTCAAATATTCATGGATCAGGTCTTCAAGCTTCATGGTATGCCACACTCTATTGTTTCTAATCGTGACCCAACTTTCACAAGCAATTTTTGGCAAGAACTGTTCAAGTTACAAGGCACAGAATTGCATCTCATCACAGCTTATCATCCCTAGAATGATGGCTAGACGAAAGTTGTCAACAAGTGTTTGGAAATATATTTGAGGTGTTTTTCCTTGGAAAAGCAAAATCAGTGGGTTCAATGGTGACCCCTAGCTGAATGGTGGTACAACACTTCATACCATATAGCTACATGCATGACTCCTTTTGAAGCAGTATATGGATAGAAGACACCTTCAGTTCTCTCATACTTACCGGGTGCCTTGAAGGTCCAGGCAGTTGACCTAACACTTACAACTCGAGAGGCTATTCTTCATACCCTCAAAGAGAATTTGGTCATGGCATAGAATCGCATGAAGCAACAAGCAGATCAAGGTCACTCTGAACGTCGATTTGCAGAAGGGGATCAAGTGTTTCTTCGACTGCAACCTTACAAGCAAACTTCCCTCAAGGCCAAGCATTGTCAGAAGCTAGCACCCAAATTTTATGGTCCTTATACCATGCTCAAGCATGTGGGACAAGTCGCCTATCAGTTGGCTTTGCCCATCCATTCAAAGATACATGATTTTTTTCATGTTTCATGCTTAAAGAAGGTGATTGGAGCTAAGTGCCAAATTCAAACCAACCTTCCAGAGTTAGCTGAAGAAAGATCCATTTGGCTACAACCAGAAGTAGTTTTGGACCATCGTGAGCATCACCTACATCAGAGAACCATCACGGAAGTGCTAGTCCAGTGGAAAGATACAACTCCAGCAGACACCACTTGGGAACCAACTACCATTCTGCAGCAAATTCCTCATCCCAAGCCTTGAGGACAAGGCTGTTTTTAAGGGGGTGGACATGTTAGGGTCCTAACCTGCACATAGGTAGAACAATATATTCATATGTAATAAAGGTCAATATTAATAAGGCCTTTCAATAAAATAGAATAAGGCGGATGTAAGAAGACCTAATAGAAGCTTCCGCGTCTAGAAGGATCTTCCTCTAGATGATTCTTTTTAATATAAATAGGAGTCGAGGGTATGAGAACCCTATCTTGGATATTATTGTAATAGAGCTTTTCTCAACTGGAGGTTGCCCCCTTGAAGAGGCCCATGAACATTTCTTTCAGATTCAAAGTGTTATTTCTGTTGTTATTCTTATATCATTTCAGTGTTCTTGTGGTGAATGTTCTGGTTATATTGTTGTTATTCTGCCATTGCTAGCATTTTATTTATGTTCTACATACATTTTATATTTGGTATATTACACCATGAC
Source organism: Picea glauca (assembly GCA_000966675.3). NCBI lineage: Eukaryota > Viridiplantae > Streptophyta > Pinopsida > Pinales > Pinaceae > Picea > Picea glauca. The sequence goes on from JZKD02S2153927.1 coordinate 353,358, forward strand.
ATAAGGTTCTTCACTGAGAAACATCAAGAGCACTCAAGACATTTGGAATGGTACCAAACCAAACCGGTAGTCCCGCATTCAACCCAAGAATGTAAAAAGTGGCCATCAAAGGGACACCAACATTTTCGAAGAGAGGAAAAGAACAAGAATCCCCTTGCAAAGGGGTTCTTTGGTTGGTATCGTTGGGAACTTTAGCCATGAATATCTTATGCATAGGTTCTTCCCTTGCGGGATCATTCAAGTATGTAAAAGTCTCACACATTGACTCTAGCAAACCAGTGGTTTAAAAAAACAACACCTATAAAGAGGCGGCTCCATGTTTCTAAGAGGAAGACAAAAATGTCCTCACGACTGATGGAGTGGGTAGTCTATCACCCTAGGTTTGATACCCAAAGAAATGACTGACTAACTCACTATGGAAAACTACGGAGCATAGAGAACACCACTAAGAAGAAAAACCTATAAAGATAAAAACCAAACAAACCATCCTTCTGAATGCTTCTGACCTAGGGATATGAAGTCATGTTCATCCAAATAATTCATAAAGGCAAATGAATGGACAACAGAAGAAGTTACCTAGGTCTCCAATCGACAGTCCCTTCGGGTGTCACCCAGAGAGTATGGATTTTGCCTCAGATATCACGATACACCCCTCATAGTCACCTATGTGTCAACCTATATAATGGAAACTAGGCCACTAACTTATAATCAACGACTAGGGGGGTACAGTCGACATCTGGGCGAGTGTATGGGAAGGGTAACTAAGCCCAAAGATCCTCTTGAGGCCTGAAATGCAACCTAGCTAGAATCACTCTTAGATTACCTTGGACGGATCCAAGTGTCTCATAGGTATGACACAAGTTTGTCTAGTAACACTACAATATTCACACCCAATACACACTCTCCCAAACGCTTTGTCGGGATCAGGAGTGGATATCTCTGTCATCGTCCTCCATGCAACCTCATGTTTCACTCTTGTGTGAGATGATATTCCCGTATTGAGTAATCACAAGGTGGATTTTTCACACCCTAACACAGACACCTAATTTAAGTTTTGTTTGGCCTTGAAGAGTTTACCTCTCCACACCTCATCCAAGGCCCCAGCCTAAGATATTGGAGAACCCTAGAAAAAGTGTTACTAATATATTTTAGATTATCATTCATTTTAGGGGCTTTTCTTAGTCAAGGAATGGAAGTGTAACTTGTGTTGTTTGAGACTCTTTCAAAAATAAAACTTATTAGAACACTGGAAAATAAGATTTTACACTAATTCTACAAATTAAAAAGAGCTTCAAGTAAAAAATATGAACAATCCTTCAAACCTAAAAATGCAATCTTTTAAGTTTTTTCCTTTCCATGCAAAATGCACAATGCAACTTTTGAGTGAAAGAAAAGAGCAAATGAAAGGATTTTATTTTGAAATTATTTCAAGATGAGAAGAAAACACAACCCTATGCTAATTTCTTTCTTTTTCAAATAACAGTGCAAAGCAATGTAAAGAAAGAAAGAGTCCTAACTAGCATACAAACTATTTTTTTTTTTTCTTTCAATAAAATAAAAAATAACAAAAGATGTTAAATGAGACTGCAAAATACACGATTCATTCCCCCCCCCAAAATACAACTCATTTTTCTTAAAAATTCAAGCTAAAAATAAGCCAAAAAAGCTAGGAAACACAGAGAAACAAGAGTATTTTTTATTTATTTAAAAAACAATATAACCCTACAAATTGTCTAAACCCCAAACAACAAAAGCTTCTAGAACTCAGGAAGACCTGGGAACCACAAGTTTCTAGTAGAAAAAGGAAAATATTTTGAAAAAAATCTCCAAAACAACAGAGACACGTGATGTGCATGGCCAGCCTGCGTATGTACGCAGGTTGTATATAATGCAGACTGCGTATGTACATGTGATGTATATAGAACATGGCATGCACACCTCTGTAAATTTTCAAAAAAAGAAAGTTTGGACAGACAACTTGGGCAAGGGAAGCTGGTAGGCACCTAGAAGGTGACTCAAAACCTAACCTGACTCAAAACACTTAGAAAACTTAGAAAGAAACTAAAAATCAAACCTAACCAACATCTCCCACTAAGACCCTAGAGAGACTCCCCAGTGGAGTCTCCAATTCTGCTAGCCGGGAAAATCCCCCTATTTTTATATCCGGTCGAAGTACAGGCATAACACTGATCTCCCTTAAAAGACAACTCTATTCCTAAAATACCCCAAAACTATCTATATTGTATGAAAAGAGAGAGAGAGGGAAGAAGGTCAGAAGTTGTACCTTTGGTCCTAACGTCTGATGTAGACCTCTTTCACCTTTGTAGCTCCCTAGGCTGCAGGTCTCCTCCAAAATATGACCTGCAGGAATGCTTAGGCAAACAATGCTACAAATATACAATCTCTACTTATCACTGTTATAATTTAGATATAGATATATGTGCATGAATCAAATCAAAGCACATAAACACAATGATTTGGGACAAAAAACAACTCTTTTATTCATATGAAGATTACAAATATGACAAACTTCATCGGTTGACGCTCCATGAACCTAGTTTGGTCTCCTCTTATTGCCGCTCCAAGTGCATCATTCACATGCTTCCTGACACAACCAACTAATATCTTTGGGAAAAGAGAAAGGATTGTATAAGGAGAAAGGGATAGAGGGCAAGGGATTTTGGCAGAGTTTCTTTGTTCTCTTTCTTGATGTTGGAATGAGATCCCAAGACCTCTTTTTATATGCCAAAAATATGGTTGTTTGGTTTGGGGACGGGATACAATGGGTAAAAGTGTTGGGAAACCCTCGATAGCCCTTAAACTCAGCTGAATTCCTTGCAACTTTTTATCTTTTTCAACTTTTGGAGTTTAACGTGGGTTGTCTAGCATACAACTCGCATATGTACGCAGCATACAACTCGCATATGTACGCAAGTTTTCTAGTATGCCACATGCGTGTGTACGCGGGCTGTAGTTCAACAGATCATGTACATGCTCCAAAAAATGGTTTTTTAAGAAGGAGCCTCAATAGTAATTTGGAAAATTGTTTAAGTGGAAAGGTCAATGCCATGTATGGAATTTTTTACTATAACACCAACACAATGTTCTTGAAAATTGACCTCTTGTTCAGAAATTGCACTATGCCTCATTGAGAAAAACCCTAGTGTCGGAGATCCTCTAAAAAATGGTTTTTCGGTCAACAAAATGACAACGGATAGGACCCACTAGCTGAAACCTGGTGCCGTAGATCCAATGCAATCTACAATTCATCCATTTGAGTCTTGGTTTGAGTTTTATCGTGATTTGCAACTCACCTCCTCAAGCCAATCAGGGACATGTCGACACTTTGGTCCAGTGGCATAAAATCCAAATCGAGCAGCATAACAAAATTCCGTAAGCTCCCACACACCTTTTTTTCCAAGGCCGCCCACATGACTACACTACCCACAATTTCCCAACACAATGTTCTTGAAAATTGACCTCTCGTTCATAAATTGCACTATGCCTCACTGAGCAAAACCATAGTGTCATAGATCCTCCAAAACTAGTCTTTTGGTCAACAAAATGACAATAGATGGGCCCCACTAGTTGAAACCCAATGCCCCTAATCCAATGCAACCAATGGTTCATCCATTTGAGTCATGATTTGAGTTTTTTGTGAGTTGCAAATCACCTCCTCAAGCCATTCAAGGACATGTCTACACTTTGGTCTAGGGGCATAAAATCAAAATCGAGTAGCATAATGGAGTTATGTAAGCTCCCGCATATCTATTTCTCCAAGGCCCACATGACTACACTACCTACAATTTCCTAACACAGTGTTCTTGAAAATCGACCTCTCATTCAGAAATTGCACTATGCCTCATTGAGAAAAACTATAGTGCCAAAAATATCCAACAAATGATTTTTTGTTCAATGGAATGACAATGGATGGGCCCCACTAGCTGAATCCTGGTTCTTTATATCCAATGCAACTAATGGTTCATCCATCTGAGTCATGATTTTAGTTTTATCACGAGTTGCAACTTGCCTCCTCAAGCCATTCAGGGACATGGAAAGGCACGACAAGGCAATGTCTTGGTATAGGTCTAGGTCTAGGTATGTAAATGCAAGGAAAGGCAAGCCAAGGAAAGACATGACAAGGCTAAGCAAAGCTAGACATGGCAAGGCAAGGCAAGGTCTAGGCCTAGGTCTAGGTCTAGGTCTAGGTAAATCCTATTAATTATTATAATCCATGTTTCACAACTATGAAAATACCTTAGATATATGAATAAAGAGAGCTTATGACTCATGCAATTATTTTTATCTAAGATAGATCGAATAACAATTTGTAGAATTACATGCTTAACGAATCTTTTGATTGTAATTTTTACATATTGAAGTTGTTCATTTAGTACAAGCATTATTTGTTTCAGGAAAAAAGTAAGGTATGATACATGAATGCCATTATTTTTTTATTAAATTAACTTAATGAATTCCTTTGCATGCCATTCCATGCCTTGCCTTTCCAAGCCATGGAATGGCATGGCATGGCAAGGCAAGGCAAGGAAAGGCATGGCATGGAAAGGCAAGGCATGGCATGGAATGGAATGACAAGTGAAGACAAGGCAAGTCATGGCATGGGAAGGCAAGGCATGACAAGGCAAGGCATGACATGGGATGGAAAAGCAAGGAATGTAATGGCAAGGCAAGGCATGACAAGGCTTGGAAAGGAAAGGCATTGCATGGAATGGAATGACAAGGCATGGAAAGACATGGCTTGGCAAGGCAACGAAAGGCATGGCATGCCATCCCATGGAAAGGAAAGGCAAGGCATGGCATGGCAAGACAAATAATGGCAATTCAAGGAAATGCATCGCATGGCAAGGAAAGAAAAGGCATGGAAAGGAAAGGAAATGCATGGCAAGGGAATGAAAAGAATGGCATGACATGGCATGGAATGGCAAGGAAATGCAAGACAAGACATGGCATGGCATGGAAAGGAAATGCATGGCTTGGAAAGGCAAGGCAAAGAATGGCAAGGCAAGGCAAGGCATGGTATGGCATGGCATGGAAAGTCAATGCATGGCATGGAAAGTGAAGGAAATGAAAGTCATGGCATGGGAATGAAAGGCATGGCAAGGCAAGGGATGGAAATGGATGGAAAGGCAAGGCAATACATGGCATGGCATGGAAATACATGGAAAGGAATGACGAGGCATCGGTTGGCAAGTCAAGGCAATGCATGACATGGCATGGCAAGACAAGTAAGGCATGGCATGACATGGCATGGAAAGGAAAGGAAAGGCATGTCATGGCATGGAAAGACATAGCATGGCATGGAAAGGCATGGAATTTTGATCACTTGTCTTGCATGCCTTTCCTTCACTTTTCATACCATGCCATGCCTTTCCATGCCATTCCTTTCCTCGCCTTTTCATGCCTTGCCTTGGCCTGCCATTCCATTCCTTGCCTTACCATTCCATTCATTTTCGTGTCATGCCTTGCCTTGCCATGCCACGCCATGCCTTGCATTTCCATGCCATTCCATTTCATTCCTTGCCTTGCCAAGCCATGGCGTGGCATGGCATGGAAAGAAAATGCATGGTAAGGAAAGAAAAGGCAAGGGATGGCATGACATGGCAAGGCAAGGCATGACATGGGATGGCATGGAAAGTGAAGGCAAGGAAGGTCATGGCATGGGAAGGAAAGGCATGGAAAGGAAATACATGGAAAGGAAAGGAATGGTATGGCATGGAAAGGAAATGCATGGTGAGGCATGGCAAGGCAAGGTATGGCATGACATGGCTTGGAAAGGCATGACAAGGCAAGGAAAGGAATGGCATGACATGGTAATTCAAGGCAAGACATGGCATGAAATGACTATTAGATTTTCATTAGTTTCGTTAACATTAGATTTACCATAGCATTTTTATCTTATTTTACCATTCAATAATCATATACTGAAATATGTAAGCACAAGAGGACACAAAGATTTATCCTGGGAAAACCCCAAACTCGGGGAAAAACCTATCCAAATTTTATTAAAGAGAATCTTCCAATGCAACCATGAACAAGATCTTATCACAATATTAAACCAACAATGAAGAACCCTGATAGCAAATACTTATCTCTTCTTCTTGTCAAACCCTAGCAACGGTAGACAACTGAGTCACCACAGAACTGGCGCAACTGGTAACTGCAACTGCAACTAGAACAAATCCAATGGGAAGCACCACACAAACTTAGTGCAAATCTTGCATAGGTGGTGCACACGTGACATCACCAAGAACCACCAATAATATCCTTCCCCAAGTGGGGCATACTCTCCAAGAGAACCAAAAACCAGAAATAGTGAAACTGCAACTACAACTACCTAGTGCACACTACATAAGGATAACTGTGTGGTTGTACAAATGAATTGATCCATATTTGTACTTATACTAATCTGTGTTCCTGTCTGGGGTCGAATTCTTATTATGGGTATTTATTATTTCTGTGGGCCAAGTTCTCTTCCTGGAAATTATATTTCCACTTTATTATTATTTCTTGTGGACCAACTTCTCTTCTATGGTCTTCTATTTCACTTTATTCTTTTCCAGAGTGTTCTTCAACCATTCAATGGTCTTCCTTTGACTTCTTGGAATCTTCTTCTTCTCTAAAAAAAAGTTCTCCAAGAGGAAAATACCTCCCGCAGCTACCAAAACATCAACACTCCCTTTTAGCTAGGGAGGTATCTTTCCACGATGTCTTCATCTAGTAGTCCACTGAATACTTTGCAATAAACTAGTATCACACATCTACTACCATGCCATCGATAGCTCGAATCATCTAGCACGGTCTCCAAGACTATGCTGCAATCATCCAGTAGCACACAACTACCCATACTATCCAGTAGTACACAACTACTACCATAGTCCTCTCAACTATGATGCGATAAAAAAAATAGCACACAACTAATTTCAGGCAGTCCATTAGTCTCCATGGAAATCAACTAGTAGCACACAACTACTACAATGCCATCCAATGGAGCAAAACTACTATCAAGTCATAGTAGTATACAACTATTGTCATAGTAGTACACAAATATTGTCCATTGGTACACAACCATCGCCAGTGCTACACAACCACCACTATAATAGCACACAACTATTGTCCAGTGATACACAATCACCACTAGTGGTATACAACCATCGTAGTAGTACAAAAATATTGTCCAGTGGTACACAATCATTGCCAATGGTACACAACCACCATAGTATTACACAAATATTTTCCAATGAGACACAATCACCGCCAGTGGTACACAACCACCGTAGTAGTACACAACTATTGTCCAGTGATACATAATCACCGCCAATGGAACACATCCACTATAGTAGCACACAACTATTATCTGGAGACACATAATCTCCTCCAATGGAACACATCCATTGTAGTAGCACACAACTACTGTCCAGTGACACATAGTCACCGCCATAGTCTCACGACTATGCATGTGATGTTTCTTCTCCCATCAGGTCTGGTAGTGCATTACCTCCTCAATCACCTCATATGACCGATATAGGGAACCCTTGGACAGAGGGGTTATCCGAAAGGAGGAGAAATAATACACCTCCCTCTCAACAAGGGTGGGCATTCTGCATCACGCCAATCTTGTCGCTGAAGTATTCATACTTCACTCTAGATAGGGGCTTGATGAGAATGTCTGCTATCTTCTCATCTGTGGATATGTACTGGAGCTCCACAACTCCTCTCTACAGCATGCCTTAGATGTAATGATATTTGATCTCTATGTTCTTTGACTTGTCATGAAAGACATGATTCTATGAAATCTTCACACAACTTTGATTTTCACAATGTATCAAATTTGGCTCCAACTCTAGATCAAATATCCCTACAAGCAGCTTCCAAAGCCACATTACTTTACGACTTGGAACACTAGCTGCGATATACTCTTCCTATGTTGTACTGAGTGCCATTGATGTCTGAAGAAATATCCTGATGTGATTTTTCGATCCACTACACTCCCTGCCCAGTCAGAGTTTGTATAACCCTACATCTTTACATCTCCATTCGAGACATATCTGAATCCATATCCAACTGTACAATGTAGGTCCTCAACACATTTTTTTCTTCTATCCAATGTACATGTCTAGGCTAAACCATCTACTGACTCAAAGTGTTCACTGCAAAACATATGTCCGACCAGGTGTTAACCAAGTACATCAAGGATCTTATCAACTGTTTGTACATCGTGGGATCCACCAAATATGAAGATGAATCACTCAAGAGATTCATATTTGTGATCATATATGTGGCCATGGAAATGAATTCCATCATCTCAAATCTCTACAGGATCTCAACAGTACATTTTCCTTGGCTAAGGAAAATCTCATCTCGTATCTTCCACACGTCCAATCCCAAGAAATAATGCATCAGACCTAGATCCTTCATCTCGAACTCTGAAGTGAGATCCTTCTTACACCCAACTATGAGCTTCTCTTCCCCTTTAAGAAACAAGTCATCCAATATCAAGTGGAAACCATCCCCAAGCTCATCAAAATAATTGTCTGGCATATCCTGCCCCGGGTGTCCACTTAAGACCATACAAAGCCTTCTTCAATCTAAAGACATGACACTTCTTCTCATGTATCTTGTGGTTGATATATGTACACTTCTTTTGGCTATTGGAGCAAGTGCCTCATCATAATATTCTCCCTCTTGATGGGAGAATTCTCTGTGAACAAATCAAGCTTTGTACATCTCTATGCTACCACCTGTAGCATGCTTAATCTTGTAGATCAACTTAGTAGTCACCATTGACTTCCCTTTTGGTCTCAGAACTAATTTCTACACATCATCGTAACATCCTTCCACACTTTCTTCTTTGCAACTTCCTCATCAGTGCAACATAGTTGGAAAACATGTGTGGTCTCTTGCTCTCTCTGGAGCTGAGGAAAAATACATATCCTAGTCCTTCTTACTGGTTGCCTCCTCTATCACTATAGTGAAGTATATTTAAACAAGGGAATCCTCCCAAGGGGTCTCATATCTCCTAGAATCCTCTGAAGCTTCGATCTAGCCTCCTCAACTCATGGCACCTATATGTCAGTCTTGGAAGATGTCTCTCTCTCCCATCTGATTCTGAGGAGGAAATTTCTCTGAATGATATGGTCTTCCTCTGAGTCAACTGACTCTCTCTGAGATCAGGCTCGATCTGACTCTACATGCTCCCTCTAGAGATTGTATCCCTCTACATGTGCTAACCTCCTCTAAAGTCTGATCTCCTATGAACTGTCCTGGGGAGGCTGCTCCTCCCTACTGGATCTTGAGGGTTGAATCCCTCTGAACTCTAGCTCCTTATGAGATGGTACTTGGTTAGGTCATCTGCCTCACCATTGGTGGAGCCATATTATCCTCCTCATGATATGGTTCATCAATTCCATATTCTACATCCCCTTTGTATTTTTCAAAGTATCATGGGACCCTGGTGGTCTCTTCCTGGTCACTGCAACGATTCTTGGTAAGCCCTTCTGGATCTACTGATTCTTCCTGATGATATGAAGAGTGATCAACTAAACTAGAGGGATCTGTATGGTCATCTTCATAGCCTTCTTCTCCTTACAATCAATCTTCATATGAGATACTTTGTATCTTTCAAAAGTACCCTTCTTTCCAGAAGGTTTTGAATTCATCCTCTTCTCCTTCATTACATGGATTGTTAGACAACTGAGAGGGGCGGGGTGAATTAGTTGTTTCCATGCTTGAACAATTATGGTTCTTTTAAACTCTTTGTAGAGACACTGAATGATGATCACAATAATGCAGGGAAATAAACAATGGCACTTTCAGCATCATTCACATATATCAGAAACACAGAGATAGATATTTCCCGAGGAAACCCATGCAGGGTAAAAGCCTCTTTTTCTTTATATGATAAGTAATGGTTACATTCTTTACAGTATCATACATATGAGAACCAAATCATAATGAGGCTACAACCTCAATTTTGCAAGCTGCAACTTGCTGAGAGCACCAACTCTCTGTTTTCTCTAGCACCCACTAGAGGGAAGCACCAACTCCCTGGTTTCTCTAGCAC
>JZKD02S2153927.1:369557-382224 GCA_000966675.3 Picea glauca
GTTCCTAGGTGCATAACTTTTACAAATTCTGCTTCTGCAAGACCACTCAAGATAGCATTCATAGCCTTAGCGTTGAAGCTAAATTCTAGTTTGTCATCCTTATTAGCTAGCACAATTGGATTTACATAACTAGTCTCTACCACATCCCAGACATTTGCACCTAAAGCCATTATGTAGGTTCTCATTCTAACTTTCCAGAAGGCAAAGTTTGTTCCATTGAACAGAGGGGTCTTATTGCTTGAATTTCCTTCATGGCTTGACATGTTTAAGCTCTAGGATCTACCCTTAGATAAAAGGGGTCGGCTATGATACCAATTGTTAGACAACTGAGAGGGGGGGGGGGTGAATCAGTTGTTTCCATGCTTGAACAATTATGGTTCTTTGAAACTCTTTGTAGAGACACTGAATGATGATCACAATAATGCAGGGAAATAAACAATGGCACTTTCAGCATCATTCACATATATGAGAAACACAGAGACAGATATTTCCCAAGGAAACCCATGCAGGGTAAAAGCCTCTTTTTCTTTATATGATAAGTAATGGTTACATTCTTTACAGTATCATACATATGATCACCAACTCATAATGAGGCTACAACCTCAGTTTTGCAAGATGCAACTTGCTGAGAGCACCAACTCTCTGTTTTCTCTAGCACCCACTAGAGGGAAGCACCAACTCCCTCGTTTCTCTAGCACCAACTAGAAGGAAGCACCAACTCCCTGGTTTCTCTAGCACCAACTAGAAGGAAGCACCAACTCCCTGTGTTCAAGAACCCACTTGAACCTCTGAGGACATTAGTCCTCCCTAGCTCCTCCCAACCACCCTGAAATATAAATATTTTCTACTAAAGCTTATTACAGTGATATGATGTTCAACAATGGCTTACCAGACTCATCACTATTTTGTTGCATTTCGTTGCTCTGTCTGCCTCATTGCCTTTCTGCACACATCACTTGCGCTGTCTGTTCTTCCGCTTTTTATGCTTTGTGCGCCATGTCCATTCACTGCACAAATCCTCTTTTGTGCTCTTCAGCTGCTGCACTCTCCTCCTCTTCACACATGAATCACCTTCACCAAAAACATTCACAACAACGTCCAACAACAACAACACCCTTCCCTTCTCTGTACTATGTATTTATTGCTTCTGTGCACCTTGTGCATGAAATGTTTTCAATTCCTCTACATGTTGACTTCGCGCCGTTATCCTCCACCTCTCGAGTGTTCTGTCTGATCATCATCGTGACTCTTCAACTTCTCTGGCAGTTGAGACTCTTCGTCTTCTTTGTGAAAGTTGAGCTCACCTTCTCTATTTTAGTTACAGGCTTCCACGCTTATCAGCTATCAGTTGCCTCCACAAACATCTTCATCCCTCTCAGAGACTCTTCACCTCCTCTGCCAGTCATCCCATAGTTTCTTTGAGTCCTCTGGCAGAACCCATCAACGATTTTTGGCAGTTACACTGTATCGTGCTACAGTTGCTCTCCGATCTTGTTCAAATTCATCTGTGCCATTGGATATGCAGCGAGCAAATCTGGATGACCAGAATCTATGCTCCCAGATCTATGGTCGGGATTCGATTCCAGAGCCCCCTTGCCATTCTATATTTAAGCAGAGGGGGGGGGGGTCCAGAATTGGGCGTGCATCTCTCCAGCGGTCAGGCTTAAAGCACCTAGATCAACGACGCTCAAGCGATTCCGGACCCCCCTTGCCTTTCTATCTTTAATACGGGGGGGGTCCGGGATGGTGGAGTATTGACGAAGGGCCCCACTCATGTCATTTCACCTTCTGTATCGTTCTCCACTTGACCGTATGACAAGGCTCGCCTCCTCCTTGTCCTCTGACATCTGTCCATCTCTCGCTGATGTGACCAAGGGCTGTGACCACAACCTTATGCATAAGGCACTTTCACGATTTCGCATTTCGCGAGTCTAGAGATGAGGCATCTCGACTCTCCAAGTCGCTATCCCCGATACCTTGATATGGAGTATGATCAACGGTCCAGATCTGATCTCTATTTAATGGCTGCGATTGAATCGCGATTTCGCATATCGCGAAATCGCCATTCTTGATGCATTGGGTTCTTTGCCTCCCCTAGTCGCGATCCCCGAAACTTCGATATGGAGTTACATCAATGGTCCAGATCCAAGCTTTATTTAATGGCTGTGATTGAATCGCCATATCGCATATCGCGATTTCGGCATTCTTGTTGCCTTGTTTTCTATTCCTCTTGATGTCGCGATCCGTGAAACTCCGATATGGTGTCCATCTGCTAACGTCACACGTGGATTGACATGTGTTGAATACTGCCACATGTCACTCTGATTCATGACTTACATGTGCCTGAAATGTTGAATCAGTCTGACACTTGTCATTACCTGATTGTGCCACGTGTCCCTAGCTGACATGGTCTGCTGCCGTGAGTTGGGTCGACGGTCTAGATCACATCTTGATCTGACGGTCCAAGTTCAGTCGGGATTTCACACATCGCGATTTCGGGGTTCCTGATGTCAATAAACTTTGACATGTCCAACTCTCGATCCTCGAAACCCCAAAAGGGAGTCGGATCAACGGTCCACATAACCCCTTGAGATGGACGGTTCTCCTGCTTTCAGGATTTGGTGAGCCCCTTTTCTCCTTGCACTTTAAACACCATGCAGGTTTTCCTCGATCCAATGGTGGTCAGATCCTGCGCTCTGATCTAATGCATGAGATCTATCCTCCTCTTCAGCGCGCGCTCTTCTTGTGTTTATTCAGATCTGACGACCCTCATGCCATCGTGAATTTTGGATGGGATCCAACAATCAGCGACGCTTCTCCTCCAAGCTTACACATCCTTCTTACTTGGAAGAATTTCGACTCTGCGCTAATTCCTCCCGAGCCTACGTTGTTCCTGTTTGTCCATCGATGCACACTCTGATCCTTCCATCTTCACTGTTGTACTTGCCATCAATGACAAGCTACCTATTAAACATTTGCCAACGTGGATCTGTATGGTCATGTACACAATCTGCTCCATGTCGTAGAAAGAGATCATCTAATATGTTTCCTTCTACAATCGTAATTATATCTCCCTCTCAAAGCTATCACCTGTGACCTTCCCGAAACAAGAGCAACAACAAGGGAAAAAAAACTAACAAGAATAATACTCTTATAATAAAAACAAGAATGTGAAGAATCATCATAGTAGCTCCTTATCAGAGATATCACTTGTGGCATGTTTAGAAAAAGAGCCAAAACAAAAAAACATAATAACAAGAAATAAGAATAACACTCTTCAACACTCTTCCAGTGTTGTGACCAATCATTCCTCCATGGTAACCTTCTTGGAACAATAAACAAAAACAACAACATCTCCATGGTAACCTCCATGGAATTTAAAAGATAACCTGCATTGAACAAGGTCAACAAACAACGACATCTTCTAGAGGGGATCAATTTATATTGTAAACAAGTGCATCATTAATACTGAACAATGAGATTTTACTTAATGATCATAATACCAACAATATTCAAGCGTTACTAAATATTTGATATTAATAACAGTAACAAAACTTCTAAAGGCTGATATTCTAGTTACAACACTTACTTAGGATGCAACAGTATAAAAAATCAAACCTGATATGCAAAATCGAAGTCTAGTTGTTGGTGTTCTCATTTGAGTTGTTCTATATTGTAGGAGACATTGTTACTACTACCTCCATCTCTTGGCCTTCCTCTGAGTGTACTAGATCTAAGATACCTTTAGATCTATTGTCACTGCTTGGATAAATGTCCTTTTCCCAAGTGCACGTCTCCTACAAACACCCTCATCTTAATTACAAGTACCCATATAGCTTTGTCTTCTAATATGTGACATTACATCAATAAGAAAAAGTTATAAATCTAAATCAAACTAAATCAAAAGGTTCAATGTCCAGGAAAATGACAACAAGCCTAAAACCCTAAAAATTCAATTTTGGCGAAATGTCAATCTGAGAAGTGAAATAGGTGCGCTAGAATAGGGCGAGTTGATCAGTGGAAGATTTTGTACCAATCGAATTTATACCAAGTGTTCAAGGATCTTGACAAAGAAAACTACGTAGCGACAAATTGCATGTGCAGCGGCAAATCTTAGCAATGTGGAAAATATCACGATCTTCCTTCCAGTGGTTAGATTGCTTTGAAGGAAAATTGCTCTGATACCATATTAGATTTTCATTAGTTTTGTTAATATTATATTTATCATATCATTTTATCTTCTTTACCATTCAAGAATCATATACTGAAATATATAAGCACAAGAGGACACAAAGATTTATTCTGGAAAAACCCCAAACTTGGGGAAAAACCCCAAACTTGGGGAAAAACCCATCCAAATTTTCTTAGAGATAATATTCCAATACAACCATGAACAAGAACTAATCACAAGAGAAAAACAACAATGAAGAAACCTAATAAAAAATACTTATCTCTTCTTCTTGTCAAACCCTAGCGAGGGTTGACAACTGAGTCACCAAAAAATGGGCACAACTGGTAACTGCAACTGCAATTTCTACTGTACCTGGCACAAAGCAACTAGGAAACACCACACAACCTTAGCGCAACTCTTCCATAGGTAAGGCACAAGAGAGATCACCAAAAACCACCAATAATATCCTTCCCCGAGTGGGGCGAACTCTCTAACAGAACCAACAACCGTAAATAGTTAAACTGCAACTGCAACTGCCTAGTGCACACTGCAGAAGGAGAGTTGTGTGGCTGTACAAATGAATTAACCTAGATTTTTATTTATACTAATCTGGGTGCTTGTCTAGTGTCGAAATATTATTCTAGGTCTTTATTATTTCTGTGGGCCGACTTCTCTTCCTAGAAATTATATTTCCACTTTATTATTATTTCCTGTTGGTCGAGTTCCCTTATGTGGCCTTCTATTTCACTTTATTCTTTTCCGAAGTGTTCTTCGATTGTTCAATGGTATTCCTTTGACTTCTTGGAATCTTCTTCTTCTCTAAGAAAAAATTTCCAGGAGGAAAATACCTCCTGCAACTACCAAAACATGAATAATGGCAAGACAAGACATGTCTATGCAAGGCAAGGCATGGCATGGCATGGAATGGCAAGGAAAGACATGGAAAAGCAAGGCAAGGCATGGCATGGAAAGGCATGGAATTACATGGAAAGGCAAGGAAAAGCATGGCATGGCAAAGAAATACAAGACAAGGCATGGCAAGTGAATGCAAGGCAAGCCATGGCATGGAAAGGCAAGGCATGGCATGACATGGAAAGGAAAGGCATGGCTTGGCAAGGCAAGGCAAGGCAAGGCAAGGAAAGGTGTAGGTCCAGGTCATTGATTTATTTAGTAAGTGTTCTTTCTAAGTCGTTGATGGTTATTTCTTGAATGTATTAAATAAATGTTTTATCAAAGTGGTGATATTGCATGTTATATTGTATTCTTCTTGAATTAACCTTGTCTTGAAACCCTTAATTTTGTGGTTAGATTAGGACTTACCCTCGATTTCCAGCTTATTAGCTTGACATCTAGGGTTTAATTTTCATATTTCACCCTTAGAATACACCTTGGCACCTTTTATTACATTTCTGCGATAGTTTTCATCCCTTTAGGGCTTGATGTCTTGAATATTCTAGGGTTGTTATGTGCCATCTTCCATTTCAACAATCATTTGTTATCTAAAACCTATTTTAGGCTTGCATTTTCAACCCCCTTTCATTGCATGATTACTTGTTTTAAGGGTTGTTATAATTGTCCTGTTGTAACTTGTCATATTGCTGAAGTTAAACATCTTAATTAGAAGTTTAATAACAACTATAGTTTCCTTATTGATTTGTGGTGTTTGGGACTTACCATTGACTTTTTTGAACTTAGTTAATATCATTTATTTCCTTTGCATGACAATGACATGGAATGCTAAGCAAAGGAATGGAATGGAAATGGTATGGAATGGAAATGGCATGGAAATGTAATGCAATACAAGGCATGACATGGCATGGCATGGAAAGTGAAGGAAAGCTAAGGCATGACTTGGCAAGGCAAGGTCTAGGTCTAAGTCTAGGTCTAGGTCATTATTTCAAGTTTTTTGGATGGTTGTTTATTGAATGTATTAAATAATTTTTTTATGAAAGTGGTCATATTGCATGTTATCTTGTATTTTTCTTGAATTAACCTTGTCTTGAAACCCTCAATTTTGTGGTTAGATTAGGACTTACCCTTGATTTCCATCTTTGTTAGCTTGACGTCTAGGGTTTAGTTGTCATATTTCACCCTTAGAATACACCTTCACACCTTTTATTATATTTATGTCATATTTTTCATCCATTTATGGATTTGTGTCTTCCATATTCTAGGGTTGTTATGTGCCATCTTGCATTTCAACAAGCATTTGTTATCTAAACCCTAGTTTAGGCTTGCATTTTCAACCCCCTTTCATTTAATGATTACTTGTTTTAGGGGATACTATATTTGTCATGTTGTAACTTAATTAATATCATTTATTGGCTTGGATATGCATGGCAATGACATGACATGACAATGGGAATTAATGGGATGCAATGGCATGGCATGACAAGGCATGGAAATGGAATGGAATGGCATGGCTTGGAAAGGCATGGTAATGACATGTCATGGAAACGCATGGCAATGACGTGGAAAGAGAATGCAAGGAAAGGAACAACATGGAAAGGAAAGGCATGGCATGGCATGGCAAGGAATTGCATGGAAAGGTAACACATGGCTTGGCAAGGCAAGGCAAGGTCTAGGTCTAGTTCTAGGTCATTATTTCAAGTTTTGTGGATGGTTTTTTCTTGAATATATTAAATAAATGTTTTATGAAAGTGGTAATATTGCATGTTATCTTGTATTCTTCTTGAATTAACCTTGTCTTGAATCCCTCAATTTTGTGGTTAGATTAGGACTTACCCTTGATTTCCATCCTTGTTTGCTTGACGTATAGGGTTTAGTTGTCATCTTTCACCCTTAGAATACACCTTGACAACTTTTATTATATTTATGTCATATTTTTCATCCATTTAGGGCTTGGTGTCTTGAATATTCTAGGGTTGTTATGTGCCATCTTGCATTTCAACAAGCATTTGTTATCTAAACCCTAGTTTAGGCTTGCATTTTCAACCCCCTTTCATTTAATGATTACTTTTTTTAAGGGATACTATATTTGTCATGTTGCAAGTTAGTCAATATCATTTATTGGATTGGAGATGCATGGCAATGACATGGCATGAAAATGGGATGTAATGGGATGCAATGGCATGGCATGACAAGGCATGGAAATTGCATGGAATAGCATGGCTTGGAAAGGCATGGAAATGGCATGGCAAGAGGAGGCAAGGAAATTCATGACATGGAAAGGAAAGGCATGGCATGGCATGGAAAGGTAAGGAATGGCTTGGCAAGGCAAGGTAAGGTCTGCATCTACATCTAGGTCATTATTTCAAGTTTTGTGGATGGTTATCTATTGAATGTATTAAATTAATGTTTTATCAAAGTGGTAATATTGCATGTTATATTGTATTCTTATTGAATTAACCTTGTCTTGAAACCCTCAATTTCATGGTTATATTAGGACTTACCCTCGATTTCCATCCTTGTTAGCTTGATGTCTAGGGTTTAGTTGTCATATTTCAACCTTAGAATACACTTTGACACCTTTTATTCCATTTTTTTCATATTTTTCATCCCTTTAGGGCTTCATGTATTGAATATTCTAGGATTGTTATGTGCCATCTTGCAGTTCAGAAAGCATTTTTTTTTTTATCTAAACCCTTGTTTATGATTGCATTTTAAACCCCCTTTCATTTAATGGTTACTTATTTTAAGGGTTGTTATATTTGTCCTGTTGTAACTTAGTTATATCATTTATTGGCTTGGTGAGGCATGCCAATGACATGGCATGAAAATGGGATGCAATGGTAATGGGATGCAATGGCATGGCATAACAAGGCATGGAAATGGCATGGAATGGATTGAAAAGACATGGAAATGGCATGGCATGGAAAGGCATGGAAATGACATAGCATGGAATGGCTTGGAAATGCATGGAAATGGAATGGAATGGAAATGAATGGAAATGGCATGGAAATGACATGACATGGCATGTCGTAGAAAGGAAAGGCATGCCATGGCATGGCATGAAAAGGCATGGCATGGCAAGGCAAGGCATGCAATGACAAGGAAAGGCATGACATGGAAAGGCAAGGCATGGCATGGCATGGAATGGAAAGTCAAGGCATGGAAAGACATGGAAATGGCATGGAATTGCATGACTTGGAAAGGCATGGAAAGGCATGGAAATTGTGTGGAAATGGAATGGCATGGAATGTTATGGAAAGGAAAGGAATGAGATGGCATGGAATGGCAAGGAAATGCATGGAAATGTCATGGCATGGAATGGAATGACAAGGCATGGAAATGACGTGGCAATGGAATGGGCATGTAAAGGCATGGCATGGCATGGAAATGACATGGAATGGCATGTCATGGCAAGGCAATGCATGCCATGGCATGCCATGGAAAGGCATGGCATGGAAAGGCAAGGCAAGGCATGACATGGAAATGAAAGGCATGACATGGCATGGCATGGCATGGCAAGGGAATGCAAGGCATGGCAAGGCAAGTCATGGCATGGCATGGCATGTCAAGGCATGGAAAGGAATGGCAAGGTAAGGAATGGCATGGCATGTCAAGGCATGGAAAGGAATGGCAAGGTAAGGAATGGCATGGCAAGGAAAGACATGCAATGACATGGCAAGGCAAGGCATGACATGGAATGACATGTCATGACAATTCAAGGCAAGAAAAGACATGCAATGGCATGGCAAGGCAAGGCATGCCATGGCATGACATGTCATGACAATTCAAGGCAAGGAAAGGCATGCAAACTTTTTCACCTACAATTAAAATGTCATAAACACTTCATTGGATGTAAAGGAACTTTGGGATATAAGTTTAAGTCATATCTCCCTAAAAAAATTCTTTTTATTTCTTGGGATGAGATAGGTTTCTTTTTTCGTTATTCTTGTTTCATTGCAATACACATTTTGATTTGACTTTTTCCTTGCACAATGTTATGAAAAGTTATATTCATTGGTGTATATGTTAAAAAGGGAAGCTACATGACAATACATGGGAAGATACATGATAATGGCATGGCAAGGAATGGAAATGTCATGGCATGGCTTGGAAAGACACATAATTGGCATGGAAATGGAATGGATTGGCAAGGCACAAAATTGGCATGGAAATGGCGTGGAATGACAAGGCATGGAAATGGCATGACAATGGAATGACATGGAAAGACATGTAAATGGCACATAAATGACATGGCATGGAAATTAAAAAGCATGGCAATGGGATGCAATGGCATGGAATGGAAAGGAATGGAAATGGCATGGCATGGCATGGAAATGACATGGCTTGGCAAGGCATGTCAATGGCATGGAAATGGCATGACATGGAAAGACATGGAAATGGCATGGCATGAATAGGTTTGTGGGATTGGGTTTGGGAGGGTCCTTTGTCTCCTTGTGTGCTCTAACCCAAAAATTGGGTAGGAATGTGAAATAAAATATTATATAAAGTGAAGGGAAAAGAATAATGGTTTGAAGTATCCCTAGAGTAATTTTGGTAGCATAGAATTACTTTCTATGGCGTGTCATGAAATGTAACCTCAAAACCTTTATTTGTAGGTGGAAAATGATACCCATTCTAAGATCTAGTTTCCATGTGAACTCTCTCATTGTATTGATCAAAATCAACAAGTTTAGTGGACAACATGGAAGAATGAATAAATGTTATTAATAATTGATGGGTTTAACAAAATTTACATATTCCCACTACACAACCTAAACAACCATGAGTGCATTATTGAGTCATTGACTAGTCTTTTTGGCATTTATGAAGGGTTACACATAAATCAAATGATTTTGTATATGCCATGCATAGAAAGAGGGGAATAATGTGTGTGCCCTAGAAAATGGTCAAATTATAGATTGAATCAACTAAGAAACTAACAACTAGGCTTCTCAAAGGAATGTCAAGGGAAGGCTAGGGTTTGAAGAGACAAACTTGTAACAACCCGTGATAAGATATTGGTAGGTGCATGTACTTCATATTCTAAATAAATATGAAGTGTTTGGGTTGTCCAAATGTTGTGTACTTGCATAATTGAATTTTAGCTTATGTCATCTTCATAATTGAGTAATTCTAGCACTAGTTATGGAGTTTAATTTGACATAACATTGAGCTGAGATTGTTAAGTGATTTACAAATATGTAGAAGATAAATGAGAAAATTAATTTCTATAAAAAAGTATTGTAATATGCCATTTTTTAGGTCACAATATTTTCAAGTGACCAATATTTGAGGGTGGATTGTCATTGGATTTAGATGGAGATAATTCAAGAGGTAGTCCATATTGTTGGTTGTGAGTTAGAATATGGACATCCACAACATTCATGCAAATAATTCAGCAGGAATGATCTATCGATGATGTAGAGATAGATGGTTGATTAGCAAGCAATGCTACTTGAGAACCATTAGTTGCTTATGGATTTAGTACTTAGCAGTATTTTCCACCATAAGATATTCGTTAATGCGTAATGCAAGTATTTATAATCACTTTAGAAAAAAAATAAAGGGATTAATACACATAAAATTCACACACCTTGAAATTCATATATTCATCAACATAAATGTAGAAACAATGAGATTCATAAAAAAATGTGCCATGAAATATCTATCTATCTATATATGTATATATATTCAACATCATCTAAATGGTACATTTTTTACAAAATGACACCTTATGCCCAATATACAAAGTGACAACAAGTGCCCTAACATAAAAATCATCCATATGGTGGCCTAGATACAAAATGGCAGTAGTTGGTCAATCATTGACCATTTCCATCCTCGCCACCCTTAGGAGCATTCTAGAAATCTATCTTTCTTCTCTTGCTTGCAGAAGCACCTTGAGTGGTTCTAGGCCTAGGCGTGGTTCGATGCTCTAGAGACTACACAAAGATAAGACATTGTTATAAGTTTTTTTCCTCAATGGATTAATAGACATACAAAATGATACTTTGTAAGTTAACCTAAGACAACTCATCACATGTGCTACTATCAATCGTGAGGGTGTTACCCTCCTCCACGACCCCAATCTCACCATGATGCCACCCTACATCAGTTACAAGGATCAAGTCAAGAAAATTAAACAAATATGCGTAAAATTAAATTCATGATACATAAAAATTATCATCAACACATTAACTCACCATGAATATCTCGAGCCTCGATGGAGATTCGCTAGCAAATGGAGCACTAGGTTGTACAACCTTCTTTGAGGAAACCTCTATCATGGAAGCCTTGGTGGATGGGGCTGATGGAAATGGTGGTGGGAGTGAGTGGCATACATGTGCATCCACTGTAGATGGATGAAATGGAATATGTGGTGTGGATGAGTGGCATGCATCTGAATCCAATGAGGATGCGTGAAATAAGACATATGCTAGGGTGGGCTATGATATAATCCCACAGGTTGTACAAGTGATTGCAACTCCCTAGGCCTAGATAAAGGTAACCCATAAAAAAGGCCCATGTGCCCAGGGAGTGCAGTACTACTATATCTAGCAAATATTTTTACAGCCTACATACATATTAATAATATTGAACTATTAATACTAAATATTAAAATTCAAAAGAATAAACACAAAAAAATTGAGAATTGTATGATATTTAACTCTACACATGGTACCTGTGTAAAGAATAAACACAAAAAAATTGAGAATAACAAAACTCTTACATAAAATTTTGCTCATAAAAAAATTAACTTATGTAAAACCATGACTAATAATAATTCTTCAAATTAAATTTGATTAATTATTATATCATAATTTGTTTATATTACCATATTAATCATATAAAAATAATTAAAAAACACAAATCTCAATTATTCCATTTTCATCTATTAAATTAATTAATTTTAATCAAATTAAAAAATATATTTTATTTCTTGGGATGAGAAAGGTTTATTTTTTTGTTATTCTTGTTTCATTGCAATCCACACTTTGATTTGAATTTTTCCTTGCATAATGTTATGAAAAGTTATATTTATTGGTGTATATGTTAAAATGGGAAACTACATGACAAGACATGGGAAGCTACATGACAATGGCATGGCATGAAATGGCTTGGAAAGGCATGACATGGCTTGGCAAGCAACATAATTGGCATGCCTTGGCATGGCTTGTCAAGGCACAAAATTGGCATGGCAATGGCATGGCATGACAAGGCATGGAAATGGAATGGCAATGAAATGACATGGAAAGGCATGGAAATGGGATGGAAATGGAAAGGCATGGCAATGGAATGACAATGGGATGCAATGGCATGGAATGGCAAGGAATGGCATGAAAATTCATGGAAATGGCGTGGCAATAGCATGGCATGCCATGGCATGGCTTGGAAAGGCATGAAAATGGCATGGCATGGCAAGGCATGGAAATGGCATGGCATGAATAGGTTTGTGGGATTGGGTTTGAGAGGGTTTGTTGTCTCCTTGTGTGCTCTAACCCAAAAATTGGGTAGGAATGTGCAATAAAATATCATAGATGGTGAAGAGAAAAGAATAATGGTTTCAAGTCTCCCTAGAGGAAT
>JZKD02S2153927.1:385134-400465 GCA_000966675.3 Picea glauca
ATTATAGAGTTCAACTCACTCCACATTGATATAAGTACTCAATAATGGACAAGAACACAAACTTGTTTTGATAAAATTATAATTTTTATATATAAATAAATTTTAGCGTTGCGTCGGCAATATAAGGCAATAAATTTTTTTCTGGTCCTTCATCCTTTTTCTTTATGGAAGGCACGCATTTTCTTTTTCGCGGCATCTGTCACTCTCGATTATTTCTCTTTATTTTTTCGTTCAATCATGCATTTCTTCCTTTTTCCAGCAATCCTCGTCTTCTTTGTGCAATCCTGCATTCCTTCCTTCTTCCAGTCATCATGCATTTCTTTTTTCCATCGTCTTTTATTCACAGCATCTTTCACCCGTTACCCCCATTGTTATAAGGCCCTCCATGTCCCAAAGAATCCTGCCAAAAGATTATTAACGCATTTTCTTTTTAAAGTTAGATAATTGTGATTGAATTAAGGTTGTTATTCCTTTCTTCTTTCGCTAAGATAGAGACTAAGCATTGAGCTGTAGAAAAACTCATACGTAGTACTAATCTATAATGCAAAATACATTTTACATTTTAAATAATATCATGAAATGTTATGGAAAATAATAATAAACGATAATATTCAAAATATTCAAATTATGTTATAGGCATGCACATCATGAAAAATTATATTAAAAACTTTAATGTGAGGGTTATAGTTATCACTTGATAATTCTATTAAAAACTTAAATGGGTTATAAAAGTAGATTCCTTTGTCTTTCCACAAAATAAAACAAAGTTTTGAAAATACATCAAAAAGCTTGAGAGTTACTACTAAGAAAAGATTCCAAGGCAGCCGACATGCTATGTGTTTGACATATTTTCCCAAAATACATACTACCTAAAAATATACATTACTGCCACACATAAATTAACACTTCCTTCCCCTTCTTGGCCCTCATCAGATTGGGAAAACTTGGGCCTTCAATTTACATTGGATAACATAGTTGATGTACTATTTCATCTTCCTTTGGCACATCTAATTGGTTTAAATTTTCTATTTCTTGAATTTCAGAAGCCATGGAGAGAAGTTTCATTCATTAAATGATTATTACGCTTCTTAGTTCATTACACTCTATTTTCATTGAATCCATTCTCTATTTCTAAAACAACAAAGTGATGATTACATTTTTATTATGAGTGGTGCATGCTTGTTCCAATTCAGATCTTTTTTAGGACACTACCATCAAAGCATTGCAATTGGCCTAATTGATCTCCTCATGACATCTTAAAACCCGATGGATTTCTCTACATTACCGTTGTCCATAATTATTATGTTTGTTTTATCTAGATGGCCAAGTTATAAAGCACTGACTAGGGACCTATAATAAGAAAGAATAACCCATCCTTTTTGTTAGCACTAGGAATCACCCTCATATTGTAATGAGAATAAGCCCAACACCCATCAATTTATACATTAAATGTAAATGAGTTTTAGGTGGTCAAATGGAGAAGTCTCAATGATAATAATGTTCTAACTCAAAAATCTGACTAACATGCATAAGCAATTGAGGTCTGGAATCAACTTCAGTTAGTAAGTTGGAGTCAACTTCGGTTAGTAAGTTGGAGTAAGGGTGAATGGAGGGAAGACTTTCATGAGGAGAGTGTAGAGGTCTGTTGTGGACATCAGGTCTTCCAACAATCTAAGGAGGAAAAACTTAAACACAAGATCCTCTTGAATTCAAATATCAAAGAAACTAAAAGAAATTATAACAACACTATAATATAACATTTATCATAATACAATCATAACAATCCATGTGAATCAGTCAATCATGAACTCTCTTAGTATCAAAGGAAAATAAGATGGAGCAATAAAGCTTACTTAGATTAACCAAGATGTCTCAAAAACAGATATGTAACTAGAGAACCAATGTTCTTCACAAAAATATTACAATAGTAGGGAGCCTAGCTCAACCATTCGACCTTAAAAAAAATATCAAAATTGCATACATATACTCAGAATTATTGCAACCACCAGGAGCGTGATCGAGCCCCTGCATTCAAAGTTTCAAGTCGATGCCCGCTTTGTCAGACCGTTCATGCCTTCTTGTGTCAGACATGCACCTGACTTAGTTATGTGTTTTGTAGGAAAAACCGTCCATCAGGAAGCTTTAGATTGATAGTCTGCCTTCATGGCTGCTCTTTGCAATGCTTTCCATTTATGGGGTGAGATGAGGTCTCAACTGTCACCCCTATATTCAATAACTTCCTTCACTGGGATCATGATGAGGCCTGACACCCATGAATGTTTCCAAGCGGTGCCCACAACTTCTTCAAGTCAATCCTGATGCCTCGAGGCTCTGCAAATCGTCCTCCGTGATCAATACGAGCGCTGTGGGTGCTAAGATTCTTTGTGGACCCATCCTTCATTGATATGACCTCCGGTTGTGACCAAGCACTTACCCAACAGGTTCCTCACGACTTCATGCCTCGGGTGCTTCGATGTGAGACACTCTCGATTCTCCTGATTTTCGAAATCGGGAACTGGAGCCTAGCGAGCGCCAAATCCTCTCCTTAACCTTCAACAATGTGACCCCAGCTATGACCAAGCACTTATCCAAAAGGTGCGTATCGGGATTTTGCGTCTCAAGAAGTTGAAAGAATACTCACTTCCCTTCTCTCAATTTCTGATCTCATGAATTGAAGCCTAGCGAGTGCCAAATCCTCTCCTTAATACTCAACAATGTGACCCTGACTATGACCAAACGCTTATCCAAAAGGTGCATATCGAGATTTCTCATCTCAGGAAGTTGAAGGAATACTCACCTCCCTTCTCTTGATTGTCGATTTCACGCTTGCCTCAGATCGACGGTCCACGATTCCCTGTGATCCAATGGTCCATTTCTCCTCTTTCTGTATTGGGATTTCGTGTCTCGGGAAGTTGAAGGAATACTCACCTCCCTTCTCCCGATTTCCGATTATGTTCTCGTCTCAGATCGACGGTCCACGACTTTCCTCGATCCAATGACTTGGATCAACTCATGAGTTCGAACTTCGCGAGTCCTTATGACTCTTCCCTTTTCCTTTTCCACTTCGTGAGTCAACGAAATGTTGATCTCTTGCCACGTACCCTTCCAAGCACCAATGTCTATGATTGACCTTGCGACTTCATACCTCTGTCTAACGTTAAACTTCATGAAAATTTATGATCCTGATCACCTGAGGGCTACAAATCTGAACTTCGGATGGAATCTCCTCTGTTGAAAACTTAACTTACTCGCTCGCTTGATTTGAGTCCATATTAGACTGCTCTAAGTATTGCGTTTTTTTATCATGGCTGCGGACTGAAACCCTTGACAACTATATGTGATAACATTTGGCTCCATAGGGGATGGCATGCTCCCTGCGAGCTGCCAAGAACAAGTAGTTCCACTGCCTTAGTTGTTGGTCTATAGAGTCATGCTCATAAAAAATCACGCTGAAGGCAATAGAATGAGAACTTAAACCATTCTATTTTAAAATAAAAAACAAACACACCTGATTCTGAGGGAGCTTATTTATTTACAAAAACTAAAGTAACTGACTTTACAATGGGCTAGGTAACAAAAACTAAAGTAACAAAAACTACCCATTTATTATACCTAACTACAATAGTGGGCCTTATTTAATAATATAGTGGACCTAGTCCACCTTACATTGAATGGCCTCCACTATTATCACTATGGGCCCTATGCCCCCCCCCACTACCTCTCTAGCTACCTTACAGAATCCTGCCACAAGCTCGGAGGTTCTCCTCCACTTCCCCAACATCCATGAATAACTGAGATAAATATGTTTATTTCCTTTCTCTCAGGTGAAGGACAAGCTCTGAATGCTGAGCCATGGGATATTAAACCATGGAAACACTCTCTGTGGGTCTGATCTCTACAGGCATATTATGATACACATGGTAAAACCTCTTGTTGAAGACGGCCAAGGCTTCCTCTTCCCCTCTCCTCAAGGCATTAAAATCATCCTAGTACTGATCAAGGGACTTGTTCTCACCCCACCACTTCAAAAATGCATTGCATAATTTAACCCATGAACCAATGGAGTCAACTCCCAAACATTTAAACCACACAACAACATCTCCAAACAATGAATTTGAGAACAATATCATGGAAACATCAATATGAGAAATCTCAAATTGATCAACAAAGTTCTCAAAGGCCTCCACATGCCTCTCAGGTGTAACATCATCTTCCCCCCAAAAATGAGGAAGATATTTAAATAAATTAGGAGGATAAGGATGAAGATGATATGGAAGCTTTAAAGGTTTAAACAACCCGTCTCTAATTCTAGTTTGAAAACTAGTGGGATGAATATGAGGCTTGACACACTAATGGAAAGGCTTAACACTAACAACAGGATGTGATGAGATTTGAGGAGGTTGTGGATAAGTTTCAACCTCCTCAGGGATGCAAGGGTGAATCCAGGAGGGATCTCAGTATGAAGTTTATCCTTATGAATAGGTTGAGTTGAGGATATAGGATCAACATCTAAAACACAAGAAGAAAGTATGGATTCTTCCTCCAAGGATGGATATATAAAGGAAGGATGATGATCAAAAGAATAAACAAAGAAAAATATGATCATTTTTATATGTGAAGGGAAAAACAAAAATGAGTTGATAAAGGATAACAAAAGTTCATGCAAAAAGATCAGAAGATGATACCTAGTCATTCCCTTCATCTTTATGTCAATAGGATCTTCCCCAATGGAGTCTCTGATTGTGGAGTTGCCAGGTAGATGATTACAGGCAATTTCTGTGTCCCACTCTTGTCTACCATCAAGAGCTGGATCTATGTCGTTCTTCCCAGGGAGCTCTTCAATCTGTTCAAATCCATCCCCAACAACGATGCCATTTATGTTAGCACTAGGAATCACCCTCAGAATGCAATGAGAATAAGCCCAGTACCCATCATTTTATACAGTAAATGTAAATGAGTTTTAGGTGGTCAAATGAATAAGACTCAATGATAATAATGTTCTAACTCAAAAATCCGAACTAGCATGCATAAGCAATTGAGGTCTGGAATCAACTTCAGTCAGTAAGTTGGAGTAAGGGTGAATAGAGGGAAGACTTTGGTGAGGAGAGTGTAGAGGTCTGTTGTGGACATCAGGTCTTCCAGCAGCCTAAGGAGGAACAAATTAAACACAAGATCCTCTTGAATTCAAATCTCAAAGAAACTGAAAGAAATTAACGAAGATGTCTCAAAAACAAATACATAACTAGAGAACCAGTGTTCTTCACAAAAATATTGCAATAGCAGGGAGACTAGCTCAACCATTCGACCTTAACAAAACATAAAAAATGCATACATATAATCAAAAAAATTTCAACCACCAGGAGCGTGATCAGGCCTCTGCATTCAAAGTTTCAAGTCGACGCCTGCTCTGTCTGACTGTGTAGGCCTTCTTGTGTCAGACGCGAGCCCGGCTCAGTTGTGTGTTTTCCAGGAAAACCCATCCATTAGGAAGCTTCAGATTGACAGTCTTCCTTCATGGCTTCTCTCTGCAACACTTTCCATTTATGGGGTTAGACGAGGTCTCAATTGTCGCCCCTATATTCAACAACTTCCTTCATTGGGATCAGGATGAGGCCTGACACCCATGAATGTTTCCAAGTGGTGCCCACGACTTCTTCAAGTCAATCCTGACACCTCAAGGCTCTGCAAATCTTCCTCTGTGATCAATATGGGAGGTGTGGGTGCTAATATTCTTTGTGGACCCGTCCTTCATTGATATGACCTCCATCTATGACCAAGTGCTTACCTAAAATGTGCCTTGTGAGTTCGCGCCTCGGGTGCTTCGATGTGAGCCACTCTCGATTCTCCCGATTTCTGAAATTGTGAAATGGACCCTAGCAAGTGTTATCTCCTCTCCTTAACCTTCAATAATGTGACCCCATCTATGACCAAATGCTTATCCAAAAGGTGCGTATCGGGATTTCGCATCTCGAGAAGTTGAAAGAATAATCACTTCCCTTCTCTCGATTTCTGGTCTCGTGAACTGGAGCCTAGAGAGCACCAACTCCTCTCCTTAATATTAAAAAATGTGACCCCAACTATGACCAAGCACTTATCCAAAAGGTGCGTATCGAGATTTCACATCTCGGGAAGTTGAAGGAATACTCACCTCCCTTCTCCCGATTTACAATTTCATGCTTGCCTCAGATTGACGGTCCATGATTCCCCATGATCCAACAGTCCATATCTCATCTTTGCGTATCAGGATTTCACATCTCGGGAAGTTGAAGGAATACTCACCTCCCTTCTCCTGATTTCTGATTCTGGGCTTGCCTCAAATCAATGGTCCATGGATTTCATCGATCCAATGGCTCAGATCAACTCACGAGTTTGAACTTTGCGAGTCCTCATGACTTTTCCCTTTGAATTTTCCACTCCGCGAGTCAGCAAAATGTTGATCTCTCACCACTTACCCTTCCCAGCACTAATGGCTAGGATTGACCTCGCGACTTCGGACCTCTGTCTGACATTAAAATTCGTGCAAGTTTATGATCCTAATCGCCCGAGGGCTGCAAATCTGAACTTCAAATGGAATCTACTCCGCTGAAAGATGAACTTACTTACTCACTTGATTTGAGTCCATATTAGACCGCTCTAAGTGTTGCACTTTGTGCTCGTGGCTGCGGCATGCGGCCCTTGACAACTATATGTGATCACATTTTGTGAGCGAGACAAAGCATTCCTTGAGGCCCAAGGCCAACCAAACTGAGCCCAACTATAGGGAAAAATAAAACATTTGTGTAAGGAGATGGATAAACAAATTTTGGGCCCTCCTAAAAATCACAGAATTCATAAACCACCAATCCACCAACATAATTTTCAAAGAGAAAAAGCTAGATTTTCAGTATTTTCCTTGCATTAGTTCTATTATTGGAGAGAGAGAGGGAGAATTACCAATATCTAAGAAGGGGATATTTCGTGTACCATAGAAGGTTTCCACTAAAATTTATCCAAGTTGAATAGCTTCAAAGCCAACCCAAATTGCCACCAACCGAGATCAAACAATCTTAACACTAGCACGTCAAAGGATGCTTGGGCTAGAGGGGGAGGAAGAGAGCCTCCAAAAGGAACACAAAGAAGCAAAGAAGACCCATTAGAGGACATATAAACACCCACAAAGACTATAACCCAACAAACACAATCCCAGGCACTAGAAATTCACCACTACAAAGAGCCATACTTGGCCATATTCCCACATTGCTAGAGCCACGATACTCACCAACATTGATTAACCTCTATAAATTTGTATGAGCATTCCATTCAGACAACCAAGATATTTAGTGGGTATATGTGTTATATGAAAATAATGTATCAACATGGAGGTTATTACATAAGGCCATTTTAACAATTGATGTATAATAAAAGGGAATAATAAAGGTCCCTCACTTTGTTTGATTTGTGTAGTATTTGAGGATGGGGATGATTTTGTGTGTAGACCCTTCCATCATGTCACTAAGGCACTTCCCCAGGGGGGATTTTTCAGCTTAGGTGGTTGATTAATAGTGTAAATAATGTCTCACCTCTTGATAAGTGGTGGATGCTCATTAGTGAAATTTTATAGGAAATATCACATAATTTTTTTTTTTTAAAGAGGGTTGAAGGCACCTACACACCCAAGAGTGGATTGCACCAAAAAATTTGGGTTTTTCTAAGAACATCTATAAAATAATGTTAATGAGTAATATGATTTTATAAAACAATGGTAATAGTAATATGATTTGATTGATGTATCAATAGAATATTTATGTGAAAGAAGGGGACCTAATATGATTTGATTGATGTCTCAATAGAATATTTATGAGAAAGAAGGGGGACATACTATGATTTGATTGAGATGTGATTTTTTAATTTAATGTTTGGATTCATTGCAATATAGGGATAAATTTGAAAAATAATGGAGAGAAAGCATGCAATTAGAATTGGTAAGTATTAACCTCTATCTCCATGAAAACTCCACAGTTGTCTCTCTCATGACATTTATTGATAACTTTTCAAGGAATTTTTGGGGGTATTTTTTCATGTAAAAGTCAAATGTTCTTGAAACATTCAAAGACTGCCATGGTTAAGAGTAAAAGTGGGAAGATGAATAAGGTTCACATAACCAACCAACAATGGGGTGAACACATACTATTTAATGACATATACAATTATTACAAAGATATTGATATTTGGATCCATGTCTGGTGCTGATGTTGGAGAGTTTAAATGAAGGAGTTTGAAATTACTTACAGGAGAAGAAGCCCCATCTGAGCAGGAAAGGACCGATGGAGAGGCATGAATTCACGAGGAAGATCCAGGAAGTCTTCCAATGAGTTACACAATGCTCCACATTCATCCCGTAACTTCTGTAGTGACTAATGGTGTTGGATGAGAATCTTAAGGATGGAGATCTCCTAGACAGACATATTGCTTAGGTGGACTTGTAAGGTCTTCATTAAGATCCTAAGCTCCTTGATATCCTGCATGAGTTGAGAATTTGATCCTTGGAGACAACATGTCTCTTCTGCACCATGAAACTAGGAGCCACAAATAGAAAACATACCAGGAGGGTGCAAGAACCAGGCCAAGTAGAGGACCCACCTAAAGCTATGAACTCGTGACGGGGAGCACCCTGACAAAGAGCCACCATAAATTCTAGATGGGAGAATTAGGAGATATGGTGGAGGACCGAGACTCTGCATGTGGCCAGAGGTGGAGCTGTCAATGACATGGAGAGACCAAACTAAAACAAAAACTAATAGGAGGCTAGTCATCACAGTATTGGTTGGAAACCTTGCCGTCCATTCATGGAAAGGACCCCATCTTATCCCTTGTTACAAGGTTAGCTTTCTTATCGACTTAAGAATTATTTTTTTGGAAGATGTGGTAAAATTCGACATGTGGACCATTCTGTGGATCCTTTGAAAGTGAGCCTACCTATAGGTGCTTGATGGTAATATTGGAATCTCCAAGGTGACATGCTTGTGAATGTTTTGGGCATGAGCTTGATGAAGACTTTCAAGAAGGGCATATGCTTATACTTGATTATTGATATTTTAGCTTAGAATCCAAAAATAGATAAGTTTTATTGATTCTCTGGGGCCAAATAAATCTCCACCCACTCAGAGGGAAGGAAAATAATTAGAATTGTTTGTCACTTTTCGTTTCTTAAGCCAATACTTTGTTCCCCTTCAAATATGAACACAATTCATTCTTTCAATTATTAGTTGGGAAAACCAAACTACTTGGACAATTTTTCACATGGGGGAGGGGTGGGAGTGGGGAGGTGGATTCTCAGCTCCATCCTCCATTAAAGAAAATTTTCAAAATTTTACAAATTTTCACAATTTTTGGCTAAAGTTTAACATAATTTAAGTACAATTTTACTAAATTAAGAGAAATTATCTTCTTAATTTTACAAATTATTTAAAATTTATGAAAATTCTCTTTTAATTTTGTAACATTAAGATAAGCTTTAAATTAAATGTTGTAAAATTAAGGAATTTAAAAAGAAAGTGAATAGTTGCTCATCCCTTTCTTTAAAAACAAATATCATTGGAGCTAGTATATCACCTCAAAAAGAAAAAAAGTTTAGATTTAATAAAAAAATGAAAATCAAAATGGTGTCACTACATCAACATTGGAAAATAAATGAAAAATAACCCTTAAAAAATGGGTAATGCAAGTGTGCCATATTTCAAAAAATTAAATAAAAATCATTTTAAAAAACTTTGTAGAAAGAAATTACTACAATGACACTAATTTAAAAAAAAAAATGAAAAGAAAAAGTTGTGATACTAGTAGCATTGTTTTCAAAAAATGATTAAAAACACTCTAAAACACCTAGTGAAAAATGTAAATATAAAATGAGAGGCATGACATTGTGGTTGATTTACTCACATATGGTAACTTTATAACATCCCAATGTTGATCCTTTGAATGTTTTGGATCAAATTATGTAGACATTGTAAATAAGTCTTTATAATGATGGGAGTCAAGCCATGTGAACTTAGGTAAAATAATGTCTCATGTCTATGATGTAAATATATTGTATGAATTCTGAGTGAGAAGTATGTAATTGTGATAAGTATGATTTTGAGTTTGTATGAATGTGTAGGTATGTAATTGTGATAAGTATGATTTTGATATACCATGTGGTAGAACTTCCATAATATACTCAAGATATGTAAATATTATTTCAAAAATTAACATAAAGGTTTAAGGATGGTTGTTAGAGTCCATTAGAGAAAAGGAAGAAAGGGAAGTCTAGTGAGGGTGATAAATGAATCCTAAAGTTGCTTAAGTTTCCTAACTCCTACTTTTTTCCTTATTAGCATGTGATTTATTAAAAACCTCAACCACCGATCATTAAATGTAGGTGGTGGTTGATGGGGAAATCCACCTTACATATTTATGAGGGCATGGGATCTGAGTACAAACATCATGAGGAGTGTAAGAGTCTCCATCCTCATAAGAATTTGAACCTCCTCCATTCCCTTGCACCCTCTTCCATGCTAATTCAAATTGGCTCAAGCGTAATTTCCATTCTCATGCTAATTCACTCATTCTTATGATCTAGGGAATTCTCATTCAAACCCATTTTGACCATTGCTCTCATCATACAAACCATTTCCTCATGTTGATGCATCTATGAAGTTTTGGAGTTGTGTTCTCGAGTGAGGGACTAAGATTCAAACTTGTAAAAGACAAAATAGAGTTGTGGAAATGAAGATGGTGGACTTGAGAAGAAGGATGGAAAGCTACAGAGTAGCATAGAGGCTAGATTATTTAGGAAACCATCTCTTTCTCGTTAGATTACTATTCACTGAGTGCTTAAGAAATGAGGTATAACTCTGTTAGGTTATTCTTGAAGGTAGACATCAAATTGAACTCTTTCTGCACACAATGAATAGCACTAGATGGATGAATATTCATGAGGGACTTCTAAGAAGAGAGGGGACATGTATTCCTTGTGTTGTGTGGGGCAGTGAAATAGAGTGCCAAGGCCATGCTAGCCAGATGGTTTCCTGGAGTGTTTTGTGGTAAATATTTAGGCCAAGCTTGAGAGAAAATGGGTGGGGTGAGTGACCGAAGATTCCTTGACCAATTTCTTATTCCTTTATACCCTCATAGTTTGGCTTAGGGGTGGCATGTATAGTGAATGCTTATGCTTAGGTGGAAAAATGATCACAAGAAACCAATTTCTTGGACCATTTTCTTTAAACGATAAGTGTTCCATCTCTTCTTGAATTCATGTTTATGATTCCAAAGTTAAATCTTTTTTCTTCTTATGTATGAACTTGGAAATGGAATTCATGGTTAAAGGAAGTTTTGCATGCTTGGTTTTCTACATTGCTTAGTTTCTTGTGTAAGTGAGTTTGAATAGCCCTAGAGTATTGGCTTCCAACTTATGTTGAGTACTTCAATTTTGAGCTATTGAGGACTTGAATAGTTCAAAAAACTTGTATATGTTGGCATGGTTGTAGGGAAAATTCCAACATAAAGCATGATCCTTTGAATAGACCTTCAAACCTTCTAAGGTCAAATTCTATTTGAACCCCACATGCTTGTTTATTTGAGTTTGGACTCTTTATTGATTTTGAAGTCAAGTATAAATTTTTAATAGGGCCTGAAGGCCTTTTGCATTGGAATCTGAGTCTTGGAGGAAGGCTCAACACCCTCCTTTCCTTGTTGTTTTTGAAGTTGGACAAAACTTCAAAAAGACCTAACGACCTTATATCTTGCTTGTATTTTCTTCGAAGTGTATCTTTCAAAGTGGGTCGACAACCCTGATTCCTTTCTTTTTGGTTAGTACTTCAAAGAACATTGAAGACCTTTCCTTCTAATTCGAGGAAAATCTTCAAATTATAGTGAAGGATTTTCTTTGAAGATTAGGTATTATGTTTGAAATTGGCTCGATTAAGTTTGGGATAAGTCTTTGAAGAGGTTGATGGTCTTCATATTTCAAGGTTGGGCCACTTCTTCAAAAGAAGCTTGGTGACATATCTTTCAAAGATTGGGTGTATATTCAAAATACAGCTGATGGACCATCTTCAGAGAAGGATCGATGGCATTTTTTGTTTGAATCAAGCACAACATCTAAATATGGTCGATGTCCAATTTTGATTAACACTTGATGGCCTTTCCCTTTGAATTGAGAACAACTTTGAAATGTGGTTGATTGCCAATTTCTAAGAAAGCCTGATGTCTTTTCCTTTGAAAATAGGGTAGGACATTCAAAACTTATTGATGGTTCATCCTTCACATGGGATTGTTGTCTTATGATTCAAATGAGCTCAATGGGCCAATATTTAAATAGGGCCAATGGATCGAAATGTGTGTGTGTGTGTGTGTGTGTGCGCGCGTTGAAGAAGGAACAAATGCAAGAAAAAAAGGTGGTTGTGTGTCTAATTTGAATAACATAAGGAGTTTGGAATTTGACGAGAATGATTCAAGGTATCCAAAAAAGGTTGAGCCAAGTAAAATCACAAAAAAACTACTCCATCTCCTCAATGTGGTGATCAAGGGGGTTGGATATGTGACAAACTCCCTAATTTGTGTTTATTCACTATGTTTGTATAATATGTGGTAACTCCCCATTGAGATTGATTTATCATTTTTTCATAATATGTGTTGAATAAAAGTCAATTGGTTGTGAAGAAAATTTGTACACTTCCCACCCATGTTCAAATTCCACTTTGTGATATGTTTTATCTTAGTGAGATTATTTTGATGAGCTATATATGATCTATTCAAAAGATTTTGACCTAGCCTTTCATCATGAAGAATCTAGGGTTTAACTTGGGTACCATCCTCAAAATGAGGGGAAGTCCATGGGAGTTTTCCTTTATAATATGTCACTTGGAGAAAATATACTTATTGAGTAGCAAAAATCCATCATATAATTTTGCTCATAAAAATATTGACTTGTTTATAGCCATGACTAATGATGTTTCTTCACATTGAATTTCATTTATCATCATATTCTGCTAGTGAAAATATTGAGTTGTGTAAAGCCATGACTAATTATGTTTCTTCATATTGAATTTTATTTATTATCATATGACATAGTTTGTTTATGTCACCTGAAAAAAAAATGTTGAATAGAAAAACTTGAACATAGAATTCAACTCATGAAAATAGTTAGTCACGAGAGATAGCTCGATTGGTGAGAACGTGCGCACACTCTTCCAGGTTGGGGAGAGGTCATGAGTTCAAGTCTGGCTACGAGTCCTTCGGGCTGCTACTTTCCACTCTCATATCATCCACTATGTGGGGAAGTATTGGGGTGGGTTCCCAGCGGGTTAATTTCCATTGTAAAAAAAAATCATGAAAATATTGACCTGTATAAAGCCATGACTATTGATGTTTCTTCCAATTAAATTTCATTTATTATTATATGCCATATTTTGTTTATACTAAGACATTGATCATATGAAAAATAATTAAATGAATTAATTACAATTATTTTACTTTCGTTCATTAAATTATATGATTTTATTTATTATCATATGCCATATTTTGTTTATGTGGCCTTGAAAAAACAAATATATGTTGAAAGGAAAAACTCCAACATTTCCCCAAAGGAGTATCATGTGGGTGGGGGGGGGGGAAGGGGGAATTGCTGCCATAAACCCTATAATTGTTTCATCAATGGTCTTATCATGGTCATATCCTAGGATTAAGAACATCATATAAGAAACTTCCTTGGCAATGTTAGGAATGATATCGACTTTATATAGAAATGGGGATTCTAGCACAAAATCTCCCTTTCCCATATATCTTTGTAAAAGTCTCACTTTCTGGTTTTGATCCAGAGACCTATATATTCCTATTAAGGATTACTATTTTAATATTTGTAAATCAAGGTTTTCAGGTAAGGCCAACATTTGGGAAATGGTTGTAGGGTTTATTTTAAACATGGTCACAGACCCATCTATGGATAACACAAAGCATCACTGAGGATTATAACATTGGGCGCAAAGGGATACTAGCTCAGGAAAATGATAGGTCTTAGGTACAATATATTTTTCGATGTATGACTCCCAGGTTCGAATTCAATAACGAGTATCCCTAAACCTACCATAGGAAGCATGTCTTAGCTTATAGGGAGTAGTTCCGGTCAACTTAGTTTCATAAATTTCCCCATCTCTATCATCTAAATGTTGGTCTTCAAAAGTGGGTTTGGTTGGACATTATGGTTTTGCAGGCTTCTTTTGAGCATCCATTCTTATTCATAGAGGCAGATAGAATATTAAAAGACTCAATAATCTTTAAAACTATGAAGAATTTACCCGGTGACGTTACCACATAGAATTCTAGTCGACATAGTCAAAATACCGATAAATATTGCTTTCCCAACAACCCAAAAGTTAAATCATTTTTTTTTATTATGCCTTCCAAAACTCAACGTTATACCGAGCAGATCTGAAATTTCAAGTTCATCCTCCTTATCAAGTGAGTTTTTTATGATGGGTAAATTTTTCGAGTACCTTTAGAATTTACAGTTTACCCAATTTTATAGAATGCCATTATATTTTGTTATACATCAGAGTGTCTGGGAAATCTATCACATACATATCTATGTATCAATACAACACTTCTATAAAAATTATTAAAAAAATTCTTATTAAATGCAACACTTATTATATGACACAATCCACATTTAATGATAATGCATATGATACTTCTATTGTAATATGTATCAAGTGACAACACTTGTTAAAAATTATTCATAAATTCTTATTAAATGCAATACTTATTACACAACACAATTTATGAGATACAATATCATGAACATGTCCAACAAATTGAAAAGTATATGGAAGACTCACTTTATCATAATTTCATTAGAAATATATCACCCATGTACGGATCATGACCAAAGAATAATAATTATTTTCAACAATCCAAAATTGTCACTATAATATTCCATGGAGGACTTTAAAATTACACAAAAGTAACCATAGTTGACAAACAAAGAATGATAAATACAAGCATCATGCAGTATAGTGCACTTAATAGTTCCACTTGGCAACACCTCATATATTTCATTTTCAGGACTGTCTCTAATGACGTATAGTGCACTAACCAATCCACTTGGCAACACCTCATTTGATATTTCATTTTTTAGGGAAATATTTCATGAAATCATAGCGCACTTAATCAATCCACTTGGCAACACCAAATCTGATAGTTCTGTTAAGGTCCTAACCTACACATAGGTAGATCAATGTATTCAGATGTAATAAAGGTCAATATTAATAAGACCTTTCAATAAAATAGAATAAGGTGGATGTAAGAAGACCTAATA
>JZKD02S2153927.1:404594-420692 GCA_000966675.3 Picea glauca
ATTTCGTATATCGTTTCTGTGTATTGTGAAGATTATGCTGGATATTTTACTGTTATTCTGTCATTTCTAGCATTTCATTTCTATTCTGCATATTTTATATATCTGGTATCTTGCAAGTTCATTTCTGGGGTCCTTCTTTCCTAACATCATATCACACTAACCATACCAAACCACCTTTGAAGTTGAGTGGTTTTACTTTTAGTAGCATGGATCATTACATAAGTGGTAATATTTTACCACCTCAATGATGTGTGCTAAATGAGAAGCTGCCATGTTAATGTAGTGGTTTTCCCGACACAGATCAGTGGATCAAAATTAAGTGATAGTTATGTTCATGACTTGTGTTAACTAATAACCGTTGATTTGCTACAATTTAAACTGTGAGATCATCGCCATACCTTGCTTCCAAATATCTCTCTGTGGTCACACAAATGCACTTAATCAATCCAATTGGAAACACCTCATTTGATAGTTCATTTCTGAGGCCCTTCATTCATGATTCCATAACGCACTAACCATACTAAACTACCTTTTAGTTTGATTGGTTTTAGTTTTATTTGTGTGTATCATTACATAATTCATAATACTTTACCACCTCAACAATGCACGCTAAATGAGAAGTCACCACGTCAATGTAGTGGTTTCCACTACACAGACACACAGACCAAAATTAAGTAACAGTTATGTTGACAACCCTTGTTAACTTACAACTATTTATCTATTGCAATTTAAACCGTCGGATCATCGCCATACCCTGCTTCCAAATATCGCTTTGTGGTCACACAAGGATGCCAAAATACAGGGATATTTGATGATTGGAGTGATCTTAGTATTGTATTAACCAAAAATGCTACTAATATGTTGCCAAAGAGTTGTGGCTTCACTGACAAAACTACAAGGTTTCATCAAGTGCATCTTTAATCCTTTTCGTCCTCCATGTATTCATTTTCCTCTTCAATATCCACTTTGTTTCCTTGTTATTTTTAACAGGCTAGGGAAGAATGTTAGGCTAGGTTGGTGAAATCTAGTCTAGGTAAGGTAGGTTAGGCTAAGACATTCTATTTTAGGATTATATAGGATAAGTTACTATAACTTAGTGGAGGCGATGGTAGGATATCTTGACAACTTTGACAACAACAAATGTAAGTATAGATGACCCATGATGAAATATTGGTGGATATATTATAGTAGAACAATCACATCCATAACCAGGTGAAAGTCTAAAAAACATAATACTATCTAAGAGATAATAGAAGATAAGATAAGAAAATTTTATTATTGTGCAAAAAGAGTCATCACAAAAAGGTCGATGGGACTACTGAGTACAATATTGTGTAAACATCCAAAACTAGGGGGAAGTAATGATGACCTTCATAGTCCACAAATAATGGTCTAGGTCACATCTCATAAATGACTACACATTGTTGAGGTGATGACCATCTCATGCAATTTGGATTATCAATCTAATTTTCCTTCGGAAAAAAACCCTAATCTTTGAACAACACAACCACTCTTATTCACTTCGACATTCCCTTTCCCTCGATTTGGGGTATTCCAATTACCTCTATGTGCGGGATCATTCTAACTAAGAATCGTTTATCTACTGCAATGTAAACCATTGGATCTATGATGATAAATACCACTATGTGTGCCTCCATAATTCTAGACCTACGCCACATGATTGCAGAGATGGGTTAGTTTTGATACCAAAAAGCATATTTCTCTAGATAGCCCTAGGTAATTATTTGACACAAAAAATATAATATTCATGAAGTGGATAAACTTTACAACTGACATAATTATTTGGAAGTGAATACACTTATAGGAAACTTGAATGGCTTGCAGAAGGTCGGTCACATATACAAAAAATAACGATAATGAGCCTTTAAAAATAATAAATAAATTAAATGGAGAAGGTAGAAAAGTTAACATACATATTTCATACCTTGCACTTGTCCCAACTCCACCTTCAAAAACATCATATCTCCTACATTTTCTACTTATCTCTGCTTGTCTTATCACTCTACGAAGCTCAATTGTTTCTGGAAGTTGGTTTTTCCTCTTAAATCCAACCATTTTACTCTTATAAAATTCTTGACCCATTTGCACAAGAACATTTGAATGATTAGAGCCCCCTACTTTCTATGTGTATCTATGGTAAATGGTAAGAGCTAGCTTATGCAATTTCTCCATACCCTATGTACCCCAAATGACCAAGCTTCCATATTTTTCTACAAACCATGGTCCATGTGCACGAAAATAATTGATGCTGCAAACATACATAGTTCAATCTATCTTAGATTACCAAACAAATGTACAAAATGATGTTAATTTAGAATAATAGTATGTAAAGTAAAGAGAAGTACAAAGGAAAACACTAGTGGGATGAAAATTAATATGCAACCATATAATGTGTCATATGGTTCTCTCCCTAGGATTCTTTTATTGTTGTTATGAAGTCTATAACAACTTTCTGAAAGTTTGTTGCATCACCTTCAATAAATGTTTCCTTATCCATCAACAAAAATAAATATGAAAGTGACCTCCAAGAACATTTCTTCTTTCTCGCTAATTGATGACCTCCACTAGTGCGATAATCTTATACATCAATCAAGTCTTCATAAAATCCCAAACATCCATGTCCACATTTCTTTTAAATAAAATGACGTGCCTTGACACCTGACATTGATGGCTTTGATGGTAGATTACCTCTATTACATGACCTCTTAATATATTTTTCAATTTTAACATTTCCACCATGCAAACTTGATTTTGAAAGAACTTGTTCAATTTCCTCATTTGACTTTTTACTTTCTTCTTTTGGGATTTTGTTCCAAGAAAACAAAATAGATAAATACACCATCTTATCAACAATTCTCACACATGCATGCAAAGTGCACATATGCACCATAATCAAAGGTATAGGAAGCACTGCATCTACATTTGGATCAAGTTGATCTCAGTCAATAGGAAGGTCTTGAGGACAACTCAAGATACCACTATTCCAACTTCGATCTTTTTGTTTTTTTCATTCAATATAAGCAACTATGTGTTGCATTTTCACCATGAGAAATGTTGTACATACACTTGAGAGTTTTTGAATTAGCTGCAAGATACCATTCCATAAAATATGAACCATATCCTTCCACATATAATTTTTCCTCTGCAGCATGTGAAGACATAATTAATGGTAAATATGTTTTGCTAAAAAAAAAATTCAAGGACTCATGGGACTCCTTGTTGACAGAAAAAATCCCAACCAAAAAAGGTGATCTTCAGATTGAACTTTAAAATATTTATCATTTATCTTATCAAGGTGTGTATATAATGCATGATTCATTAATGTGATTGAAACTCTTTCATATTTTTCACTGTTGACAACAATCAACTTCCCACATGTCTCCTTAATAGACATGTCTTAGTACCTCACCATCAGTTGTAATACCCATTCTAAATCATACTACAAGTTATTTTTTTAACTAATGGAATAATTTCACTTCATACTTTCTTTTTACTCTTACTTGAAACTTCATGCACTGCTTCTAATTGTTATGCATCTCCCAATGAATCAACCCTTTTTGTGTTTCTTAGTGCACTCTCTTTCTTTACATGAAAAGGGCAAGGAACCAAAATCTTCCTAATTCAACCATTCAACATTCCATGTGTTAGAACTTTAAAAATATCCACATATGCTTCCCTCTTAATCCCTCTATCATTATAAACTCCTTGAACATTCTTTACAATAATTTTTAAGTTTGCAATTAATTGGATAACTACTTCTTTCCTCAAATCATCAAATTTTGGGTCTTTGAGCATTGCTTTAATGTCACTTTTCTTTAACACAGTTTTGCACAAATCCACATAATCAATGCAAGTTGTATCTAATATGTTCTTCAACCCAAACACTCTTTTTCTAAAGGCACCTCCCCTTTTTTCAAAACATGATATTGGTTTCATCTCTTTTGATCTAAACCTCAACCTCATTGCAGTTTTCTTTATCATAGAGAGTCTATTTTGGAGACAAGAGATATCGGTTTTCAACTTCTCAATTTCTTTTGATGAGATGGATTTGAATTCAAGCAGTTTGTCCACATGTCCACATGTATTTGATACAAAATTTCTATTGTTTGGTTCAATATCATGTTTTCATGATACTGAATCATATTTGAGTGATGGAGTTGTTGTAATTGGATATTCAGATCTTGAATTTTTTGTTCAAGGGAAATGTAGTTACCTTCCAAGTTTTTACAGTATCCTAGAAGACCACTTTTTCCATGGCATACATACCAGCATAGTCATGTTATTGTTTTTCAATCAAGATGAGAATTGGACACATGGTCAACTAGATAGAGTTATCCTTTTACCCAAAGATCCAATTTTTTTTTATCTCTCGCTTCCCTTAATGCATTGTAATTAATGTTAGGGACCAATTTCTGATTTTTTTTTTGGATCGGTGCCATATCCTTACTTAAATTTATGTGGGTAACATGGTGATATTTTCTTACAACATATGTATGTGTTGGAGA
This sequence comes from Picea glauca, assembly GCA_000966675.3. NCBI lineage: Eukaryota > Viridiplantae > Streptophyta > Pinopsida > Pinales > Pinaceae > Picea > Picea glauca. The sequence goes on from JZKD02S2153927.1 coordinate 409,121, forward strand.
GTCCTACAAACAACCTGGATTATTAAAATAAAAATGTATTAGAAAATACCAAAATGAGAAAATCATAGTTTCACTTCGGAATAGTTTGGGAGACCTTCTAAGGAAAAGCCAAATTTTTTAGATATTGAGGCATAGCTCAAAGATTTTAGGCATCTTGTAGAATATGTTACATCCAACTAATATTCTATGTTTTCATCTGAATACAACATAAATTAAAAACTAGGCAGTACAATATACAAAACCAATCTTACAACAACAAACAATCTTAAAAATCTCCTTTAGCTTAGGCCTGTTTATTTTTATATTTAGCTGATGAACTTGAAGTGTATCCTTTTTGTATCTTTGATGAACTTGAAGCGTAATATTTGGCCCATCATGTATTGTTTTTGTTGGTAATGTTTAAGCTATGTGGCATTTTGGTGCAAGTGTCTGCATTGATGGATATAGAGGTCCTATTGGTTACCCCCAATAAGTGCATTTAGATATGATTTCAACACTTTATTCACCTATTTAGCCACTTGATCTCTGTGCTCCACCTCCTCCAATGTGCCATCCAGATATTTTCTCACCCACATATGTAGGTTATCAAACTACATGTAGAATTCTAGATATACTCTAATATTGGGCATATCTTCCAAAATTCACTCACATGGAGCCTTTAAAGATACATATTCTCATGCCTTGAAAAGGCTAAGCCAGATTGGAAACAAGGGTGAGAATGCTTAGAAATATCAATGTGGATCTTTCTAAGAGTATCCATGGTAGTAACAATAGTAATAATAGTAGGGGGCTTTCCAACAATGACTTTTGGAGACCCTTAAGGAAGTAGGGATGAATCATCAATATTTTTTTTAATGTTGTCAAGTACTAGAGAAACTATATAAATAACTACATCAAGGGAACACCTATGTGAAGTAGAGGCAATTAAGTATGAATACTATGAGTGCATCCCTCAAACCAATAGGTATATGCTCAACAATTTTCTCACGACCATAAATTTATGCAGCTGTCTCAAACTCCCAAAAGGGTTCCAGATCTGGTGTAATAGCATGGGTATCATTATTTACTTGTCATATGCCAGGATGAGGTCACAAAGAAAAAGGAAAGGGAAACAATGGGAGTCTGGGTAGAATGTCGATATCCCATACATAAATAACATGCTTATGCAAGTTTCCCAAACTCTTCAAAATAAGAATCAAAATGTAAAAAAAATCTAGTCTTCTTTCTTCGACCACCTATCCAAGTGTTTATATTTTGGCCTCCTCTAATTTTTCCATAAGAATGACCTCTTCCCAGAAATTTCATACTCCATACAATCACAACTAAAGATCACATCAATGACACTTACTCAACAAGAGCTATGCTTAAATAAAATCATGCATGTATAATAATCAATCAGGTTGGGTTACCAACCACAAATTAAGACAAAACAAGCCTTGATGCATTTGATTAGTTAAGGGAAAGGAAAAAGAGTAAATCGAGTTTGAAGCAAGGGTACTTTTCTCACTACCAAGGTTAAAACCATAATTTATATACGTCCAATGCACTAAAATAACCAACTAAAGTTTTGCATCCAAGAATACAACTTTGTACAACCTCACCATTGAACCAATCAGAACTTAATGAAAATTGCACAATTTTGTTGACCTAGCATTTGTAAAGATTGCTAGGCAATTTTCCTTCAAAAAAAAACCATTAGGTGCCTTGGCAAAGCTACAATATAACCAAATTTAAAACCCAACAACAAGTTTTTCAATAATAGCATGAGATTATTGCCAACAAAATGCAACTTGAAATAATAACCAAGGGCAATGAACAGTCAAATGATAAATCAATTACTTCATAATTATATATGCCTTAGAAAAATAAATCCCACATAACAATATTTATTACAAAATAATTTCCAAAACCAACCTAGCAAAAAATTTACACTAACCATATATAAATAAAAGCAAGGCTTCACAAGATTGCATCTGAATATATAACAGAAGACAAACAAGTTTCCAAAGAAATTGATCAGTACTAAGTGAGTAGTGAAAACAATATCAAATTGCTCTAAGTCTAGGACAAGCATAAATGATGGACTAGGTAAAATCTCATAAATGAAGGTCAAATTGCTCTAAGTCTAGGACAATCACAATTTTACACATACAAATGAAAGAAACCCATAGACTCAGGGTTGAGGTAAAGTAGGATCATAAATAGGCCCATACTACAGTCATCACAAAAATCCAAACAATGAACTAGAATTACAAATTAACAAGTTGGTCACAACAAGTGAAATCATGGCATCAAAGAGGTAGGCTTGGATGCTAAAGTAGATGGAAAATATTTGTTGGGCCTTGTTTTCTCTTTTTCTTCCCTAATTATATGAAAATACTCTAGACTAAGTCCAAGGATTAGACAAAATGCCCGTCCAAGATGGAATAGAATGCTTTCGTGAAAATAAAAAACACCTGGTGTAAACAATGCAACAAAATAAACAGTGCAAGCCTAAAGAGAAATCAACATACACATCATAAGAAACAAGCCCCATGTTAGATGTAATTTTTCAGATATCCAGTTGAACCTATGAATCTTTTGAAAGAATTTACCACAAAAACAACATACCTATCATAATGGAATTCAATGGAATTCGTGCCATTTTTTGTAAACAATGGCCCATGAACTAGAGTTGAGAGGAGGCCCTTCATATTGAATCACATTTTCCCATTGGCCAAGGTGGAATTTGAAAAACAAATGCATGATATCTTCGAGGAAAAATTGAAAACCTGAGAGGACATTTTCCAATTCAATGCCATTCGCGCCCATTTTTGTCTACAAACACTGAGGATCCAGAATTGAGAGGAGGCTCTTCAGATTCAATCACATTCGCCCCTTTCCCATGGTGGAATTTAACAAATAAATGTATGAGATCTTTGAGGAAAAACTAAAAACCTGAGAGGAGGGTTTCCAATTCAATGGCATTCACGCCCATTTTCATCAATAATGGCCGAGGAAACAAAACTTAGAGGAATCTATTCAGATTCAATCACATTCGCCCCTTGGTCAATGGTCGACAAACCATATTTAATGATTTTTTTTTTAAATTACATAAGTTGTATTCTACAACTTTCTTTTAATCCTATATAATTTTGAGTATGTGTAATTTTATACATTGTTTTTTAATAATATTTAATAGTTTTTTGGGGAAATCCAAGTTGTTCCAATAACATTTAAGATGGTATTTTGTATTTAATATTCTTTACTAATTTAGGGGAAAACACATAGTGATCATAAGTTGATTTTAATATAAAATATGTATTTAAGTTAGCCTCGATAAAAGTAAAATAACCACAGGAAGGTTCCCTAAAAGTGTAATGTTAAAAAATAATATTAAAAAATTATCTACGTGGCATTATTTTATTAATTTCTTGATTTTTTCTTAGGAGGGCACTTTTTAGTTAAAATTTCCTCTATTGCGACTACATTGTTCCCCTTTCAAATATGCACAAAAGTCATTTTTTCAATTGTTATTTGAAAAAAAAAAAAACTACTTGGACAATTTTGCAAATGGAGGGAGGGGGGGTGAATTCTCACCCCACCCTACATCAATGATAATTTTCAAAATTGTACAAAATTTCACATAATTTCAATGCAATTTTGCTGAATGAACGGAAATTGTCTTCTTAATTTTACAAATTGTTTAAAATTTATGAAAATTCTCCTTTAAGTTTGTAACATTAAGGTAAAATTTATATTAAATTTTGTAAAATTAAGGAAATTAAGGAGGGATTGAGCAGTTGTTCATCCCTTATAAAACAAAAAATCAGTGGAGCTAGTATATCACCTCAAAAAGAAAAAAATGAAAATAAAAAAAGAAAAGAAAAACAAAAACAAAATGGTGTTACTACATCAACATTGGAAAATAATTTAAAAGTAAGCCTTAGGTAAAAAAATTGGTGATACAAGTGCACCATATTTCAAAAAATTAAATAAAAACCATTTTAAAAAACCTTGTAGAAACAAATTACTATAGTGACACTAATTTTAAACAAACTTTCAAAGAAAAAGTGGTGATACTAGTGGCATTGTTTTAAAAAAATGAGAAAAAACACTCTAAAACACCTCCTAAAAAAAATAAATATGAAACAAGAGGCATGGAATTGTGGTTGATTTACTCACATATGGTAACTTTGTAACATCCTAGTGTTGATCCTTTGGATATTTTGGATCAAATTATGTACAAATTGTAAATAATGATGGGAGGCAAACCATGTGAACTTAGGTAAAATGATGCCTCATGTATATGATATAAATATCTTGTATGCATTTCGAGTGAGAAGCTAAAGGCTAATGATTGACGAATGAATGTCTAGGTATGCAATTGTGATAAGAATGCTTTTGATATATCGTGTGGTAGGCCTTCCATGATATACTCAAGATATGTAAATATTATTTCAAAAATTAACATAAAGGTCAAAGGTTGGTTTTCAGAGTCCATTAGAGTGAAAGAGGAAATGGAGGTCTAGTGGGGGTGATAAATGAATCCCAATGTCGCTTAAGTTTCCTAAATCCTACATTTTTTCTTTATTAGCATGTGATTTATTAAAAACCTCAACCATTGATCATTAAATGTAGGTGGTGGTTGGTGGGGAAATCCACCTTCCATAGTTATGAGGGCATGGGGGTTGAGTATAAACATCATGACAGGTACAAGAGACTTCATCCTCATAGGAATTTAAACCTCTTATGTTCCCTTTCATTCTCTTCCATGCTAATTCAAATTGGCTCAAACACTATCACCATTCTCATTCTAAGTCACTCATTCTTACGATCTAGGGAATTCTCGTTAAAACCCTTTTTGACTATTGCTCTCATCATTCAAACTATTTCTCATGTTGATGCACCTCTAAAGTTTTGGAGCTATGTTATCAGGTGAGAGACTAAGGTTCGAACCTGTATAAGATCAAATAGAGATGTGGAAATGAAGATGGTGGACTTGAGAATATAGATGGAAGGTTGCAGAGAAGCGTAGAGGCTAGGTTATCTAGGAAACCATCCCTCCCCCCTTAGATTACTAGTCATTGAGTTCCTAAGAGATGAGGTATAACTTTGTTAGGTTATTCCTGAAGGTAGACATCAAATTGGACTCTTTTTGCACATAATGAGGAGAATTGGAGGGATACATATTCATGAGGGAATGTCGAGAAGAGAAGGGAAATGTCTTCCTTGTGTTGTGTGGGGCAGTGGAAGAGAGTGCCAAGGTTGTGCTAGCTAGATGGTTTCCTAGAGTGTTTTATGGTAAATAATGAGGCTAAACTTTAGATCCTAAGAATCTTTGACCAATTTCTTTCTCCTTGGTGGCCTCATAGTTTGGCTTGCAAAGTGGATGCCTACAATTGGGTGGAAAAATGATCACAAGAAACCAATTTCTTGGACTATTTTGTTTAAAAGAGAAGTGTTCCATCTCTTCTTGAATTTATGTTTATGATTCTAAAGTTAATCTTTTTTTTCTTCTTATGTATGAATTTAGAAATGGGTTTCATGGTTATAGAAGTTTTGCATGCTTGGTTTTTTGCATTGCTTAGTTGCTCGCTTAAGTGAGTTTGAATAGACTTAGAGAATTCGCTTCGAACTTATGTTGAGTACTTCAAATTCGAGTTATCGAAGACTCAAGTAGTTCAAATTATTTGTATAAGTTTGCATGGTTGTAGTGAAAATGCCAACATAGAGCATGATCCTTTGAATAGGCCTTCAAACCTTCTAAGGTCCAATTCTTTTTTAGGCCCACAAGCCTTGTTATTTAAGTTTGGAATCTTTGTTGATTTCAAATTCAAGTATAACTTTGAAATAGGGCTAGAAGGTCTTTTGCATTGGAATCTGGGTCTTGGAGGAAGGAGCGATACCCTCCTTGTTGTTTTTGAATTTGAGAAAAAAATTCAAAAGGACCCAATATCCTTATATATTGTTTATATTTTCTTTGAAGTGCATCTTTCAAAGTCGGTCGATGACCCTGTTTTCTTTCTTTTTTGGTTAGTACTTCAAAGAGCGTTGAAGGCCTTTCCTTCGAATTAGAGTAAACTATTTGAATTATGCCGAAGTATTTTCTTTGAATATCAGGGATTATGTTTGAAAGTGGCTCGGTGAAGTTTGGGATAAGTTTTCAAAGAGGTTGATGGCCTTCATCTTTCAAGGTTGGGACGCTTCTCCAAAATAATCTTAGTGACATATCTTTCAAAGATCAGGTGTATATTCAAAATAGGCTTGATGGACTATCTTTGGAGAAGGATCAATGAAATATTTTGTTTGAATCAAGAACAAAATTAAAATATGGTCAATGGCCAATTTTGACAAACACCAGATGACCTTTCCCTTGGAATCGAGCACAACTTTTAAATGTGGTCGATGAACAATTTTGAAGAAGGCCCAATGGCCTTTCTCCTTTGAATTGGGCACAACTTATAAATGTATACAATGACCAATTTTGAAGAAGGCTCGATGGCCTTTCCCTTCAAATTGGGCATGAGTTTAAAATATGGCTAATTTCCAATTTTGAAGAAAGCTTGGCATATTTTCCTTTGAAAACCAGGTAGGACATTTGAAAGAAATTGATGGTTGATCCTTCAAATGGGCTCGATGGCTTATAATTTGAATGAGATTGATGGTCCAATATTTGAAGAGGCTTAATGTCTCGATGTGTGTGTGTGTGTGTGTGTGTGTGTGTGTGTGTGTGTGTGTGTTGAAGACATATATGATGCAAGCGAAAAATGGGGTTGTTTGTGGTTTTTAATGACATAATGAGTTTGGAATTTGATGGGAATGATTCAAGGTATCCAAAAGAGGTTGAGTCAAATAAAATCACAAAATAATAATCCATATCCTCAATATGTTGATCAAGGGGGTTGGATATGTGACAAACTACCTAAGTTGTGTATATTTACTATGTTTGTATAATATGTGGTAACTCCCCATTGTGAATGATTTATCATTTTTGCATTATAAATGTTGAATACTAGTCAATTGGTTGCGAGGAAAAGTTGTACTCTTCCCACCTAGGTTCAAATCCCACTTTGTGACATGATTTATCTTAGTGAGATGATTGTTGATGAGATATATATATTATATTCAAGAGTTGTTGACCCAATATTGTGCCTTGAAGAATCTAGGGTTTACCCTGGGTACCATCCTCATAATGAGGGGAAGTGCATGTGAGGTTACCTATAGAATATGTCACTTGGAGAAAAAAGATTCATCGAGTAGAAAAACTCCATCATAGAATTTTTCTCATGAAAATATTGACTTGTTTATAGCCATGACTAATGATGTTTCTTAACATTGAATTTCATTTATCATAATATTCCCCTCGTGAAAATATTGACTTGTGTAAAGCCATGAATAATTATGTTTTTTTAGATTGAATTTTATTTATTATTATATGTCATAGTTTATTTATGTCACCTGGAAAAAAAAATTGTGTTGAATAGCAAAACTGGAACATAGAATTCAACTCATGAAAATATTGACCTGTATAAAGCCATGACTAATGATGTTTCTTCAAATTAAATTAAATTTATTATTATTTGTCATATTTTGTTTATACTAAGACATTAATCATATGAAAAATAATTAAATGAATGAATTACAATTATTCTACTTTCGTTCATTAAATTAATTGATTTCATTTATTATCATATGCCATATTTGTTTATGTGGCCTTGAAAAAACAAATATATGTTGAAAGGAAAAACTCCAACATTGAATTCAACTCATGAAAATATTGACTTAGTCTTGTGTAAATGCTTGATTAATGATATTTTTTCAAATTAAATTTCAATTATTAGCATATGCCATATTTTGTTTATGTAAAATATGTGTTGAATAGGAAAAATCCTAAATATAATTTTGCTTATACAAATATTATCGTTTTTTTTCCTTGAAAAAAAAAGTGTAATTCTATTCATCCGAAGAGAACCAAATCACATTTTGTAGGTGCCTTAAGCACGACCCAAAAATGGGTATAAGTGAGAAGAAAAAGACCCCAAGGGGACCATAAACTAGCTAATAATCCACAAAGAAAAATACAATAGTAATTGGGGGAACAACCGAATATAAGTTAGAAAAAGACCAATGAAGCACATGGAATCCTGCCACAAAGGACACACCAGGAAAGAAAAAAAATGCCAAGATAAACCTGCTAGAAAAGAAGATGCCAGAGAGAAACCATAGACACCCGAAGGACCAGGTCAGACCAGTAAGAAGCCCCCACAACGAGAAAATACCAGAAAGCCATGGTACAAACGAATATTGTTATAGAAAGATTTTCTTCACCCTATGAAATCTTGCAGAGAGGGCCTTATTCCATTTCCCCATGTAGACTTTTTTTCCCTGTTACTAGAATCCAGAGACAAAAATACAAATTTTTCCACTTGTACGCATCTTGCACCTTATACAACAAGCATATAGCAGGCTGCTCCACTACAACTTGCGTACATCGGTATTTGTGCTATAAAATAAAAATTAAATGTCGGGTTTCCATGTCATGATAGGAGATGTCTGATCCTTGACCTTCTATATACTAGAAATGTTTCGAATTGGCCCTTCAGTTGCATTTTGAAGGATATAAAGAGGCCAATTCCGAACCATGGAAAAGGAGAAAGAATTCAACTTTGAGAGAAAAGTTACTCTGGAGAAATTATTACTTCATATTGAGTCTGCATCCCTTTGTCCTTTAAGTCTAAACATAGTGTTCAGCCCCCAAGCTCTTCCCTTATTGATGGAGAACCACATTGTCTCCCTTCTATGAGATTTCCTTTGGTGGAGGATTGAAGTGGTGGAGGCCCAGCTAGAAGGAACTTGGTTTCTCGGTTCCAAACTGTGTGGACATGGAAGTCTGTAATTTTTTCACTTCTGTTGATTATTTATTAATAGAAATACTCTCTTCCCGTCCAATTGATGACTAGAAGATATATGAGTTAATTATCCATGGGCATGTTTGTTTTGTATATTAACGGATTATGTTATCTAATGTGCTAACCTTTTATATTATCACTATATGCTTGCTATACTTGTTTGTTGAGAACTTGTTGCAGGTATAAAGCTTTGGGTCAAAGTGCTCAATGGTGGACATCATCAAACGTCTGGACAAGGTAGGTCCCTTTCTTATCTTGCTTTCACATTGGTTTATATATCATGTTTTTGGGATAGAGTTGATTTCTGCGGTCATATCTGTCTGTTGTGGTTTACCCTATCCATAGATATATTTTCCTCGTAACAAATACCCCCTCAAATGCCAGAAAAAGAGACACCATAAAGCCGCACGCCCACAAAAAGGGCCTCAAAGTGCCAACTCCACTACACACCCTTAGCGAGGACCTCAAATCTCTGACCCAAACCCTTTCTAAGATGAGGAAGAGAAAAGACACTGACAAACACCAATAAGAAACTGATCTAGGCATACATCAAACCCTGAACAACCAGTAAAGCAAGAGAAAAACCCAAAATGACTGAAATAACATAACCAGTCAGAACCATCCACGCAAGAATAGCTAACCGAGGAATATCTGGTGGAAGATGAGGCCAAATCCCATCCCCAAAAAGAGTGGCAAGGAGGGATCACAGGGCCATCAATGTCGGCCAAGGATGTAGAACCTACGCACACGCACGAATCCTCTAGATGCAAGTGAACCCCCATGGAAAATAGATCCATCCACCGAAAAGGAAGCAGGTGGACTAAGGAAACCCTAGATCTAGAACCTCATCTCAACAAATTTGCAATAACGTGGGAAAAAAAAACCAAAACTTGCCCCAAGAAGCAACTACAATCTCCAGTGCAAGCATGCTGCTAAAAAAAAAAAAAGAAAAACGAGGCTCCAGTGCGGGCTACGGCTAGGAGCCCCCAATCGTTTTTATTAAATTCGATAAAAATATTAACTTATGTAAAACTATAACTAATTATGTTTCTTTAAATTAAATTTCATTTCTTGTTGTATGCCATATTTTGTTTATATTATGATGAAAAATAATTTAAAGAACAAATTACAATTGTTTTTTTGTTTTTTTTTGTAAATAAGTGTCTATATATTACCTGTTAGGATAAAAAATTATAGTAGCATCATGATTGTCAAAGAACTGTGAGTGCCAAATTGTCCCTAAGGGAAACCAATTCAACATGTTTCTAAAAACTAAAAATACCAGTATTTAAACAACTTGAACATAATCGCCCTGTGGGGAAATTGATTCATCTAGACCTGTCTGGACTTCTAGAAAATCTAAGACTGATTTTTGAAAAGAAAAAAGAAAACATTGTTCAAGATGTTGCATTCATCCCAAGAGGACACTTGTAGAAACGTAAAATATTGACAAAAATAACCATGTAGTCTGACACCTGTACATATGTTGGCGCTCATGCATTTGATCTGTAACGCTTTTCCAAGTTGTTCCCTATTGGCGCCTGGATAGTCAGAGCCATGAACACCACTAGGGTCGCGGGTGCGCTGGAGGCCTGTTATGGGGAGTGTCAAGGGTCGATAAAAGTGGAGAGCATGTGGAGAATTTGCTCCCATCACTTATCTAGAAGTTCCAACCAGAAGCATAGATCGTTCACATCCTTGCGTACTGCAAACACCAAATCATGCAATATCGCCATTAAATTTAAAAACCTTGCACATGAAGCATGGTCCGAGCATGAGTGTTGTTGGTTTGATGGTTCTTCCAAGTGGGCTGAGGAGTCTTCCAGATGAGCCGGGAGTGAGGGTGGTTACGGGGGGCCAAAGGGTGGTGGCACAGAAGTAGAGTGCTTAGGTGATTTCGTGGGTTGGGACAAGGTTGGTTGTGAGGAGGAGGCCAGGTCCTGGATTGGGCTAGGAGCAAAGAAAAATAAATTGCCTTGAAGATCAAACCACTCCACATGACAAGTCCATGGTGAGGATAAAGGTGGAAGACCACTTTGTCTCTCTGAGGACTGACCAGAGGAGGAAGGTGGGGAGCTAGGCGACAGAGCATGGGTAGGCGGAGGCCGGATGACCATGCTAGCTCTATTTTGGTACCAGACAGGGCCTCTCTTTGGCTTCCCATGAAGCTGAGGCATGATTGAGGCAGAGAGGAGAAGTGAAGGTGCGAAGAGTAGGAAGACGTAGAAGGTGGTGGCCGAAGAGAACTACAAACATGATTTTTTCTCTGCAGGGAAGAAATAAACATATTGATCCAGTCGAGGAGTGACATAATAAAATGAAAACTAGAGTGGAAATGCACACACATGCAAAGGTGATTGCCATAAGCACTCCTCCATTGTTCAAACAAACAAGTAGAGGATGGTGTGCTCAAGAATTTAATATAGGGCTAATAGAAATGAAAGCGACATTTATTCATCGAGAGGATAGGAGGGGGTGGTACATGCATCTGTCACGTGGAGAAGTAATCTCTTACCTTACTTAAGAAAGGTAAGAGATTACTTTGAATTCTTTAAAGTGTTATTAAAATGCTCTAAAAGCATTAGGAGAAGTTCCAAAATCACTGTAGTTTTGATGACTTAGAAGGTTAGGAAATTTTGTATTGTCAATATGAATCTAAAAAAATAATTTAAATTTTAAAT
>JZKD02S2153927.1:434330-460640 GCA_000966675.3 Picea glauca
TTTTAATTCTTTTACTTATAAAGAAAATTTATAAATAAAAATGATTTATTTGAAATAATTATTATTATTATTATTAAAATTCAAAATTTAAGATGTAAGTTTATCCATAATTACTTAAATAAAAATAAACTTAAAAAAATTTAAATGATGATAAACTTGTCATCCAAAAACAAATAACAACATAGAAATAACAAATAACTTAGAAAGGAGTTTATAGAATTTCAACTTCCACAACATATGGAAAAAAGCCCCAAAAGCATAAGTCTTTTCTACAATAACTTAAATTCTATAAATAATATCTCTTTTTTTTAATATACATGTTCACTATTGTTATGAAATAGAATAAAGATTGTAGTCCCTTGTAATTGCTTAACCATTAGTCGAACCTCGAGAACCCTTATTAGTCCCCGCCCTTCGGGTTGTGGGGACTAATACTAATCGGTTTTTCATTCTTGCATTAATACGACACAAAAAACCAAAAACTTTAACCAAATTTTTAAGAGTTTCATTCAAATTTCCATCGTGCATTTGGTTTTTAGGCCTAAGTTTGAAGTTTGAGGCCTTATTTGGCCTCTTCCCGAGGCACACCCTCACCATATCTTAGCTTAAAATCACTTTCAAGTGTATATTCTATGAGTAATATTGCAGAAGTCAAGTAATGATAGAAGTAGTTCTCTAGGCACACCCTCACCATATCTTGGCTTAAAATCACTTTCAAGTGTATATTCTATGAGTAATATTGCAGAAGTCAAGTAATGCTAGAACTACTTCTAGAATTACTTCTTGGCATTAAATGTTAAATCATAGAGCTTTCTCCAATGCTTATTGGAATTCCCTTAGCTACCACCTATTGGAATTTCCTTAGATTCCACCTTGTGGCACGTTTCATGTGTCTGGATGTTGGCACGTTTCCCAAATGTCCAGGGCCAGGTCGTATTCTCCTCTACAACCAAAATTCTCTACAAACATATGTTTCAATATCCTTTAGTGCTCCTTCTGGACAAAGACAAGAAGTGGGAAGATGAGAAGCGGGAGGATGCTTCATTGACAAGAGTATCAAATTCCTTAATGAAGTGGAAGCATTGTTTCCAAATAGTGTAAATAACAAAGGCTTTGAGGTTAATGAAGTTGAAAAATTATTTCTTGTTCATTTGAAATGCAAGAGATATTTCCCGTTCATCTCTTATGCTATGTTGGTTTCTCATCTCCTCTTTTATTGTGCAGATTTCTTTGTTGAGTGTTGTTTTCTTCTTTTGTTGTTGGGAACCATTACTACCTGCAGGTGTACCAAGATAAGAAGAAATGGGTAATAGTCAATATGACATTAACCTCTAATGAAATAGGTTATGATTTAAATTTCAATTTGCACTTCATTTAATGTTGCTTCTCTACATCTAGAGATTTTAAATTAAGATTTTTTACAAATTTTTTTAATCTAATCTACATTAACATTAGTTTTTTTGCATTTTGAACATGATAACAGGTTGTAGTAGGAGATTTAGTTCAACAACAGAAGGATTTCAAGGCCAAGTGTTAAGGGACATAACACAGAAAAACCAACTCCTGTTTGGACTGGAAAGTTATAAGAAGAGTCCAGTAGAGTGTCTTGCCTTTATTCATCTCTTTTAGTATGGCTTGGGGATTGAACTACAAAGAGTCAAGGAAGACATCACATCTTGATGAAAGCACCTATGCCACCCGATATAACGCCTTTCCTTGTAAATATTAAGGTTTAGTATCTATCCATATTAGTAGGCTTTAGTATATCCCCTTTGAATGAAGGAAAGGACTTCTCTTATAGGGAACATTTTTTTAAGAAATTAAGGTATTTATGGGCTTTGTGTTTGTAGAAAATATGACAACCATGCCTGCTATATAATTTAAAGGCACTAGTGTTTTCTAATATGTAAAGTATTGTTTAAATAGTTACAAGGGTTTTGAATATATTCAGGCCGATAAGTCAATATATCCGTATCAGTTTTTTTTAAAATTAACCTGATATATGTGCAATATTTGATACAACAATTAACTGATAACTTCATCTATCAATGAGAAATTATTCGTTCTTCTAGTTCGAGTCTAGCGAGGACTAAGCTTGTTCGATGTTTTGATTGTTTTGTTCCATAGAAAGAAGGGATTTCAGATGGAGGATATTGTGGAGACCAACTATGAGATGGGGTATTTCACTATCTGTATCAACTTTTTAAATTTGGTTTCTATGGTTTCAGGATGAGATGACAATTGAATGTATTTGGGTTTGGTGTAAACATGCATGGTGGAGTTGTATCTGTGGAAAACAAATTCAAGTGCGACCCCAACTTCCAATGTGGTACTTTCACCTGCCACACCTGATGCAATATAATCTCTTCAATAGTATTAGTCTCTCCAACTGGTGTCTGATAAATCCACTATATCATATTATATGTATGTTCATCAAACTCAATGGATGGTTGTGCAGTGTAATATAAGCTAACTGCACATGAAATCGTAAATAAAGACTTTAGTTTAGATAAAATTGGGATTTTCAGTCTAGCTTATAATGTTCATGGAGTGCTCATTATTGTGCTTCTCCGCGGCTCAATTTACCTCTGATTTCATTATTACATGCATGATAGGAGTTTACATAGGTGATATACCATGATTCTCCTGATATATTCATTCAGAAGAGAAGCGAACATGCGTAAAAAGAACATAATAATAACAAAAAATATTTATTGGTTCTTCTCTCATATATAATGTGTAATTTGAACTATAGACTACACATGAAATTGGGTGGATTTTTGCAGAGTTGCACGTATGTGTTGAAACAAAAGTTGGGAATGGAAAATATAGTTGACTTAAAACTTTCCCGTTTGCACTAGGCACAATGTTTTTCCAATTCCAGAGTGTAATATCCTTTGCCAACATAATTATTGTTTCAAGCTAGTTATCATCCCTACGGACAAAACCATTTCACATGAAACATTGCCACTGTGAAAAACGCTACAAAGTAACACTTAGTTATGTTATACCACCACGGAGGCCAACCCTTAAACAAACATTGTGATGCAACAACAAAGAATCCAACAAACCATCATATTCAATTGAATGGCCTAGAGAAAGAATTGAGGATGGTGAGAAAGACTTGGCCGAGAATTTACATCTTCATGGTCTGATTCCAAAATTGATTCTGGAAACCGATATAATGTCAACAAATATCTCTTAAACCTAATCATTTGGATATCAATGCTCCTAGGTAGATGACCAAAGAAGGTTCTGCACCCGCCTCATCTCATATGCCAACAAAGTTTGATTTAGACCCTTGAAACTTCCTTCCTCTCCAAAGGTCGTTGCTCAGCTACATGTATCAAACTAGGTTCAACCCTAACAAAGGAACTCTCATTCCCTCACAATGGTGCTAAGAACTTCAACACCGGATCCTTCTCATTTGAATACAAATTAAAATTTGAAGAAGGGTTATGAAGGGTTATGCTTAGGGTGAGAAGCTAAAACCAAGTTCTCAAGGAGAGACAATCGAAGGATAAATACTATGGAAAAATGGGTAGTGCATGGCCATTGGATTTGACTATGCATTCAGTCTTCTTGAAAAGGGTAGAAGAGATGTGAAATGTGTGGCTCAATACAACTAACACTTGGTTGCATCTATCAACGATACAATATCCCTTTGTCAGTGAAATGTCAACTGGACTCCACCTACCTTCACTATGATATTCCTTTTTTATGTGCCTTTGTTCTCATGGACCGTGTAAATGATTGTTATTTAAAATCTTTAAAAATTTACAAAATAATAATCCTATTGTTATAATTTAATTTATCTCTGATTCCATGAATCAATTTTAACATTCTCACAATCCCAAAAATCAATTTTAACACTCACCTTCCTCCACCTATAGAAAAAAAATATCAACACTCTATCCACCAAAAAATATGAACACTCACCTTCTTGCTATCAATTTACAGATTCTGTTAGACAAATTTGGTTAAGTCTGTCTCATTACGTTACACTAAATATGTAATAAACAAACCAAGTCAGTAAACATTCTCGTATTTTTATATGATTTTAGCTTTGTTGGTTGGATAAGCGATAAACACAAGTGGTCATATCCACCATAAATTTGTTTAAGCATCGTTAGGTCAGATGAAGATTGTGAAATGTAGCATGATGTGATCGGATCCTTCACCTATATGGATTCTAATAAATTAATAAGAATAAAAATTATATGTGAGCACATGGCCAACAAGATGAAGGGGACATTTGTGCCTGGCTATATTCTTCCTCATATTCCCCTCCAACTGCACACATGGAGGTTATGAGCCTTCTCAATTGAATTCAACTGAAATCATTGGTGCCCATTGTCTGTTCTCCTGGTTCTCCATGATTGTTGGAGATGCTAAATTAAGCTGATGAAACATCATGTTCTGCATTTGTATTGATCATTCTCTTATGGGCCCTGCTTATGCTTGTCACTCCTACGCTCATCCGTTGGTCATCTGCAACAAACACAAGTTCACATGTTTCCTCAGACAAGTTGTTTTCTGTTCAACGCTCCTTTCTATTATAGAAATTTCGGTTATATTATGATAATTCATTTTTAATCTTGTAGACTTTAGTTTGCATGTATTTCCTCTTATTGGTAATTAATTATTGTATTCCAATACGTTCGAGTAGAAACTATGGCATCCAGAGGCGAAATAAAAGTAGAAATTAAGAAAAGAAGAATTTTGGTTCCTGTTGTTTATTCGGCAGTTGTGCCCTCTCCTACCAATAATCATGTTCATAATCATTTCAAAAGTAATTGATTATCAGAGAACAATATTGTTTTGTATATTTATTATTTTTATCATGATGATTATCTTATTTATTATTTGTATCATGATGATTATCTTCATACCTCAGAATATGTGAGCAATTAAAGTTTTTCCACGCCGTCTGCCTCGTTTCTCGAAAGACGAATGCACTCTTGAAGAATTATTCAATATATAATAAATTATTATCCTACTCTACCCTACATAATAGGGAATCCCATGCTACAACTTCTGTGCGAGCTTCATTGCATAGGTAATACCTTAGAATTAGACATCTCTTCCCTGCACAATGAATTTCATCAATACTGTTACTTACAGGGAGCCATGCTAATCCACTGAAAATCTTCTAGGGTTCAGTTTAAAATTAACAAATTCAATCATTACATGTGTTATTCCTGCTAGCTATTACACATGCTACTGATACCTTCTGGGCAGGGACTTTTTTCTCCGCAACCTCCCTTTTTGATTTTTGGGGACAAAGATTCCCTCACACGTTGTATGAATAAGAATCAGATCTCAAGGTAGCATTGTGAGAGTAAGTTCCTTTGGATCGAATGCTTGTTGTTTTCCTTCCTCTCGCATGATCTCACACATCTGTTGATGGCAAGTGCTTGTGAGTCTCATCGTTAACTTTATGTCTCTTAGGTTCTTCATAGTGGGCTCCTTAGTAGCTCATGTAGCTTTGTCATCAACTCTATGAAGCAAAGGTTTTGATTTTCAATTAATATCTACATCAATTATCATTTTTTAATTTGAAATATTTGTGTATTTAAAAATATATTTGTAATTAAAATTAAATTAAATTAAATCTTAAAATTTAATTGATTTAAATAATCTCTATATAAATTTTGCAATTACAATTTTTTTTTTTTTTTTAAACCTTGAAATCTAATTGATTTAAATAATTCCTATATAAATTTTGTAATTACTAAAAAAAATGATAATTTATTTAAACTTTGTAATGTAAAGGGTTAAATTATAGGTGAAGTAAGTATTCTAAGGAACAACATTATTGACCTTGAGGTTGTTGTCTTAGATCCATGGGCAATAGTACTAAAAATCATCGACAAGGTTTTTATACTATAAAGTTTAGTCTCAATGAATAAATATTGGCATCTGATAGTGGATAACCTCTCCTCATTATTTTTAATTAAAAAGTAAATTATTTTGAATCTTAAATTCGAATTTATTTAAATGATTCCTATATAGATTTTGCAATTAATAAAAAAAATGATAATTTATTTAAATTGTGCAATGTAAAGGAATAAATTATAGGTGAAGTAAGTGACAAAGTGTCCTCAAAGACATAAATTTTGTTAAAGAAGGAAAACTATTACAACAATAAAACTTGAGGGCTAAGGGCCAAAAATCGACCTCACATAGAATAGAAAATGGGATAAATATCCCAAAATCAATACCTAGAAATACCTTTATCTAGAACTAACTAAAAATATCTTGGACATCTCACACAGTCACATGAGTGTGTAGGTGTCCTTTTACATTAATGTTTTATTTAATAAAAAAGTATTCACTAAATTCCTAAGTTAATTATTTTGGATCATAATTTCTAACAATCCCCACTTTGATCCAAAATTTCTTTAGAGATAATACCAAGCTCAGTTATGAACTTAGTGAATTTAATCCTTCTAAGATATTTAGTCAAGTTGTCAACAATTTGATCCTCTGCTGGACAAAAAGTTGGCATGATAATTTCCTTGAGGATGAGAGTTCGAAGGTAATGGTGCTTTGTGTCAACATGTTTTTTCTTCGAGTGAAATACTAGATTTTTGGCTAACTTCATCATTGATTGAGTGTCAATGAATAAGGGAGTAGTTTCATTATGAATAAATTTAAGATCCTACAAAATGATTTGTAACCATACTATTTCACAAGACAGTTTCCAAGATGCGATATATTCAATCTCTGCTGTGGAATTTGCAGTCGTGGCTTGTCTTTTACAACTCTGGGACACAACAACTAATCCCATGCTCATTAAATATCCTAAAGTAGATTTTATGTCATCAAAATCTCTATCTAAGTCTACATCTTAGTAGCCAACAAGTCTAAATTTGTTATTCCTTTTACTCAAGTCCAAAATATTTTTTTCCTTGAAGATATCGAAGTACCTTTTTTGATGCATTCCAATGACTTTCTCTCAGTTCCTACATATACCTAGAAAGGACATTGAATACAAAAGATAAGTCTGAACAATTATTTGTCAGATAGATTAAACTTCCAATTAATTGTTGACAACTGGTAATGCTAACAAGTCCCCCCTCTTCAAATTTAGAAATTTTTAAGTTTTGCTCCATGGAGGTGATGGCTAGTTTGCAATCTTCCATTCCAAACTTCTTCAATAATTTAGAAACATACTTAGTTTGAGAAATAAATCTGTTTCTTTCTTATTGCATTACTTTAACTCCAAGATAGTAGTGAAGTAATCCCAAATCTATCATTTCAAAACCTGTTAGAAGTTGTTTCTTTACCTGAGAAATATGATTATTGTTATTACTTGTTATGAGAAAATAATCAACATACATTACCAAAATTATCAAATTGCTTCCTTGAATTCAAACATACAAAGTGCCATCTCAATCACTTCGTAGAAAACCAACTTTTTGTAGATATGCATCCATTTTAACGTACCAAGCTTTGGGTGCTTGTTTTAACCCATAAATTTCCTTAACCAATTTGCAAACTTTATTTTCTTGCCATGAATCTTCAAAACTAGGAGGTTGATTCATATATACATTCTCCTATAGATCACCATTTAGAAATGCACTTTTCACATCTATTTGGTGTACTTTCCATCCATTTTGTGCAGCCAAAGCTAGCATGACCTTGATAGTATTACACTTAGCTATTGGAGCAAATGTTTATTTGTAATCAATCCCTTCTTTATGAGCAAACCCATTTGCAACCAATCTATCATTGTACTTATCAATTTCACCATTTTCAATATATTTTATTATGTAAACCCACTTACATCCAATGGGTTTTGTCGATACTAAGAGGGGGGTGAATCAGTATCAAGTACAATTTAAAAACCTTTTCAACTTATACTTAAACCATTCAATTATATCCAATGAGCGATGGACAATATTATAAGAGTTACATCAATAAACCACAATACACCATGCACAATATATGAGAAATAATCAATAGTTATTGGTCAAGGGAAGTAATGACTTCCAAAGGTAGCTACGACATCCAAATGTAAAGGGAGGGATAAAACTCCAAGAGGAAGACACAATCCTCCAATATCAATAGAGGCTTGAACTCTCCATCCTTTCCCCTTCCTTTCACCCAAGAATATATGAGAGATAATAAAACTTTGCATTAAATCATCACCATAAACCAACCATCACATAGATCCTAATAATGTTTCCTGAGACTTCTTCAACTTATATAATTATTCAATTCTTGGAATACTATGATCCTATAGATAATATTACTCATTGTATTCTCTGAAACTCCTCGAAGTTTCACTCCTTGAATCCTCCCCAAAAAGAAGTTATAGAAAGAATGGTAGACTTTATTCAATTCTATTTTATTTAGGAGAGTGAACTTGTACAAAATGCCCCACGCTCAATATTTAACATCATATTCTAAAACTCGCACACAAGAAACTAAAGTCCATAATATTTCCAATGAAATTGGTCCCACTTCCATTGGATTCTCTATGAAGAAGTTATGATTGTTTTACCCAGAAAACTTGTTTATTGACTAGCTTCAGTACTGGTCAAAAACTTTATCTTCCACATAGTGTATCCCCAAAATTATAGTGAATCAAGAGATGAAAATTTTACCACAGGTACCTTGATATGTCTTCTCAATACCATATCAATTTCACCATCTATTCATTTTATAAAAAATTTATAGAAAAAATGGTAAGATGACCTGACAATAACATACCTTAGAACACATCACCGAAAGACTTCATCCTCCCTTGAGATCCAGCCTTCTTTACTTCTGATTTCCTCTGAAATTCGACTTGTGTATCAAATGATTGTATAATGATATGTATTTATACCATTTATGTCATTTCATTTTAACATTAGGGCCGACCTGACACTTTCTTATTTTGTAATTCTTTTCTTTAATTATTTTAAGGGCCTACATGAACTTCCTTCTTCAATTCACTTTGTCATCTTCAAAAATTCATTTCTCCTCAACCATGAGGATCCACGTGACGTGCCACATACCATAGGAAACAACATGATGTATAATATCCATCCATGGGTTTTTTATTTGCATGTGAATTGTCCTTCACGTCCAAATACCTTCATTAATCTTGTGGTCCAAAACCCATGACTAGGGTTGACATCAATGACAACAACCAATATTTCAACAATCTCCCCCTTTGTCATTGATGGAAACACTCATTCTCCCCTTATCATCATGATCCCAATTTCTCTCCCCCTTTGAAATCAATGGAAAAGGGTAGGTCTTAGCCCCCTGAGTTTAATGGAAAAAGGTAACTCTCTTCTTTGGGGTTGCTCCCCCTAAACATGTGGCACTCAATAATACTTCATCCTTATTTTTTGTCTTTGAGACTTTTTCTTCCTTGGAATCCTTTGTGTGGCTTCTATCTTCTCTCTCTTCTTCATTTCTAGGATGTATATGTTGTTCAGTCTTCTTGTTGCAATTGCAACCAATCTTCCTGAGTTATTTTCTCTTATTTTACATTTTTTGGGAGTCAAACGTAAGAGTGTATCCTTGATCACATATTTTGTTGACACTGAGGAGATTATTCTTTAGATCTTCAACCAATCATACTTTTCCTGTTATTACATTTTCACTTCCAAGCTTTACAATTCCTTTTCCAAGTATTTTGGTAGATGAGTCATCTCCAAATGCAACATTTCCACCCTTTTTCTTCAAGATGACAAATTTTCTTTGATCTCTGGTCATATGAGATGAGCACCCACTGTCTATGAACCATTCATATTCTTCTTTGCATTCTTTAGCGACCAATGTTATTTCACATTTTTCATTTTTTTGAATCTCTTTCCTTTTCCATGTTATAATTGGTATACAGACATTTGGCATATGATTATCTTCCTTCATCTCTCTGCAATCTCATGCTTTATGACCAAGATTATTGCACTTGTAACATGCAATATTTTGATCCATTAATGGGTCAAATGGATTATAATTTCTGTTGATAGGTCTACTAACATTTCCATATCTACTATTTTCACTATTCATGTAGCTTGCCTAGTTCTTCCTTTCATTGATTCTACAATTGATTGCCTTGTGTCCAAAATTTCCACAAGTATAACAATGTCCAAGAGAGAAATTTTGATACCTGGGAGTAAGTGATCTTCTTTGTGGTGTGGTCCATCTGGGTTCACGATATATTCTTCTATAGTTTTCTTCATAATGATTTCTTTCATACCTGATGGGAGAGGATCTTCTTGATGTCTCATTCCTTCTGAATTCTAGTCTTCTATCTTGTTGTTCAACTTGTTCTGGAGTGTTGGTTTCATCATTTTCAACTTCCTTCTCTTGTTTTGTTGTCTTCAAATTGTCATTGTATCCTAGTCTTTTCTTGTCATTTGGAGATCTTTGATTTCTAAGGATCCCATCTAATTTTTCAGTGCTTTTTTCGAACTTCTTCAACTTTTCTATTGTCAATAGTAGCTCCCCTTTTGTGTGATCCAATTCCTATTTCAATTTCTCATAATCTTCTAATTGTTCCTTTAGGCTATTAATGGTCTTTTCAAGCTTGTATTTCTCTTCTTCAAAACTACTCAATTCACCTTTTAGTATTATCTTTGTGTTTCTAAGCTTGTTATTTTCAGTTTCAACATGCTTCAACTTTTCAAGATTCTCATCTTCTTGTTCACTCTCTGCATTGTCTTTGTATCCCCAAAAGGAATCAAGGTTGGTTTCTTCACTTGAATCTTCTTCACAAATGATTTCTTCTTCTTTATAATTCTTGTGATCATCATCCTAGGTTTCTTGGGTTATGAAGAAGACTTCTCCTCCATAATTATCTTCTTCATCACTCTCATCTGAGGAGATGTCATCATCCTTGGAGTAGAAGCTCTTTTTATCGTTGAGAATTCTCTTTTTCTAGTAGAAGTTTTCAACAATATGTCCTATTCTACCACAGTTAAAGCATTTGAGAGCATACTTACCTTTGTATCTTCCACTTTCCTTCTGGAACCTTCTTAGGAAATTTGCTATTTCTTCATCAAGGTCATTATCCTTGTCTTTTGTCTTGTTTATGGCTTTAAATTCAACTTCATTGTTTGGCTGGTCACTTTCTGTACCTGTTCTCATTTCAAATTCTATAAGAGACCCATGTAATTCATCCATTGTCATTTTTGTCAAGTCCCTAGTTTCTTCAATAGCGAAGACCTTAACATCATACTTCAAGAGAAGTGATCTCAACACTTTTTGTACAACCAACGATTCATCGAGCTCTTCACCTAATCCTCTGATAGTATTAACAACTTCATCAAATCTAGGAAGATAGGTTGCAATATCTCCCTTTTCATTCATCTTCAAATTTTCAAATTCTTCTCTATGTCATTGAAGCTTGACCTCCTTAACTTTTGGATCACCTTCGTAGATAATCTTGAGTTTGTCCCATACCTCTTTAGCAGTGTTTCATCCCATCACTTTGTTAGCAATGGTTGGTGCCAATGCTGCTAGAATAACATATCTGTATTTTGAATTACAACTCATAAGATTCTTCTCATTTGGAGCATTATTTGCGATTACATAGCCATTTACAACTAAGTACCAAATGTCTACTCCCAAATCCATTAGGTAAGTTTTCACTCTATCACTCTAGTATGCATAATTTCTTCCATAAAATTTTTGAATCCCATTTTAAATGTGCTCATCGTTATCCATCTCTACTCAGGATTTTCCTTCCAGTGGTTAAACTGTTTTGAAGGCAATCTGATCTGATACCAATTGTTGATACTGAGAGGGGGGTGATTTAGTATCAAGTACAATTTAAAAACCTTTTCAACTTATACTTAAACCATTCAATTATATCCAATGAGTGACGAACAATATTATAAGAGTTAGATCAGTACACCACAATACACCATGCACAATATATGAGAAATAATCAATAGTTATTGGTCAAGGGAAGTAATGACTTCCAAAGGTAGCTACAACCTCCAAATATAAAGGGAAGGATAAACCTCCAAGAGGAAGATACAATTCTCCAATATCAATAGAGGATTGAACTCTCCATACTTTCCCCTTCCTTCCACCCAATAATATATGAGAGATAATAAAACTTTACATTAAATCATCACCATCAACCAACCATGACATAGAGCCTGATAATGATTCCTGAAACTTCTTCAACTTCTGTAATTATTCAATTCTTGGAATACTCTTATCCTGCAAATAATATTACTCAATGTATTCTCTGAAACTCTCCAAGTTTCACTCCTTGAATCCTCCCCAAAAATAAGTTATAGAAATAATGATAGACTTTATTCAATTCTGGTTTATTCAGGAGAGCAAACTTGTACATAATACCCCATGCTCAATATTTAACATAAGATTCTGAAACTCACACACAAGAAACTAAAGTCTGTACTCTTTTCAAGGAAATTGGTCCCACTTTAGTTGGATTATTTATGAATAAGATATGACTGTTTTACCCGGAACACCTTTTTATTAACTAGCTTCAGGATTGGTCAAAAACCTTATCTTCCACAGAGTGTATCTCCTTATTTATAGAGAATCAAGAGATGAAAATTTTACCACAGGTACCTTGATATTTCTTCTCAATACCATAGCAATTTCACCATCTGAATCGTTCTAGAAAAAAATTTATAGCGAAAATGGTCAGATGACCTAAAAATAACATACCTTAGAACACATCACCAAAAGACTCCATCCTCCCTTGAAATCCGGCCTTCTTTACTTCTGATTTCCTCTGAAATTTGACTTGTGTATAAAATGAATGTATAATGATATGTATTTATACCATTTATGTCACTTCCTTTTAACATTAGGGCTGACGTGACACTTTCTTATTTTGTAATTCTTTTCTTTAATTATTTTCAGGGCCTACATGTACTTCCTTCTTCAATTCACTTTGTCATCTTAAAAAATTCATTTCTCCTCAACCATGAGGATCCACGTGACGTGCCACATACCATCGGAAAGAACATGATGTATACTATCCATCTATGTGTGTTGCATCTGCATGTGCATTTTCCTTCATGTCCAAATACCTTCATCAATCTTGTGCTCCAAAACCCATGACTAGGGTTGACATCAATGACAACAACCAATATTCCAACATGTTTTACATTTTTTGGACACTTAACAATTTCCATGTCTGGTTTTTAATTATTACATCATATTCACATTGCATTGTCTTCCTCCATTCATCACATTCTACTGCCTCTATACAAGTGGATGGATCGATAGGAGTAGATTAGGGGAATTTTGAGGTTAAAAAAGGGCCTAAAAAAAAACAAAAAAATGTACCATCAAAATCAACTTTATAAGAACCAATCACAATTCAAAACATGACCTCATCCCATCCCCTGGGGATGATTTGACATTGGTTGAGTTAAATATGGTTATTTGTCACATTTTGATGGTTAAAGATGATTAAAGATGGTTATTTGTAACATTGTTATAATATAACACTCTTATATTATAACATTGTTATAATATAACAACGTTATATTATAACATTGTTATATATAACATTGTTATATTATAATATAACACTATTATAATATATAATTGTTATATTATAATATAACACTGTTATATTATAACATTGTTATGTTATAATATAACATTGTAACATTGTTATATTATAACAATGTTACATTATAACATTGTTATAATATAACATTGTTATATTATAACAATGTTTCATTATTAACAATGTTATATAGTTACATTGGTAGAAAAAAAGAGGAGAGCTCTGCAAGCGACGCCCTACAAGGTTTAGGGATTTAATGTTCCATAACCCATCCGACCTGATGGCTTCTGACCTCTTTTGTACAGGATGAATGCGCTGCTCAGTGACTCTGAACGCCACAACAAAATAGGCACAGAAAGGGGGGGTGAAATCCCCCTCTTACTGTAATGCTACAACAAATGACCCAGAGAATGCCAGAGTGCATCGCCCATCCTTTGAGTCACCTCTGCACATGCAAGAACAATACCTACAAGAAGAAATGGTTGGAAGCAAGGAATCGAATATGGATGCAGAGTCCTCACATCCAAAAGTAGCTCGGGTATGGATACCCGACAAATGTATCCCCCAAGCCCCGATTGTGCCTAGGTGTGTTATCAAAACCACCAGAATAGGGGAACACACACAGTTCAAGAGAGACCATGCCCTCATAGGAAAATTCCTAGGTCTCTGGCCCCCAGAAAAGGACCTAGCTCTTTGGATCAAGGCATGGTGGAACCCCAAGGGAGATTATGAGCTTCAACTAAGCTCCAAAGGATTCTTTACAGTAATATTCTACAACCTGGACGACAAGGACTGGATCTTTGAAGGACGACCATATTTCTACAACTCTGTTGGTCTCTACCTGAGGTTATGGACGGATTGCTTCTACCCAGAAAAGGAAAACTTTGCTTATGCACCAGTATGGATTTGCCTCTATTCCCTACCTCAAGAGTTTTGGTTAGAGGAAATTTTAATGGGATTAGGAAACACCTTGGGTAACTATGTCAAATATTATGAAGCTACCAAATAGAGAAAATACACCTCCTATGCAAGGATATGTGTCTATATGAACATCTCCAAATCTCTGCCAGGCATAGTTACCTTAGAATACTAAGACAAGGAATGAGCCCAAACCATATACTATGAACACATCCCCTTCATATGTAGAAAATTCCATGAATATGGGCACCTTTTCAAAGACTTCCCTCTAAATGCCCCCCCAAAAAAGGAAGTTGAAGAGAAACTAAAGGAAGGATTCACCCAGGTTCAACACGGAAGGAAACAAGCTTAGAAGAAGCCCACAACTATCAATGGAAAAAAGAACATGAATAATAACTCATTTGAAGCCCTCATTCTCCTTTCAGAGGAAGAAGAGGTGGAAACCCCCCATAAGAATGCAGGGAAATATCTCAGCAAGCGCAAGGAAGATTAGTCGTCTCTAGGGCTTCAGACCCCAGCAAATCAAGTAGACCCACAGACTCACCCTGCCTCATGGAAAGAACCATAAAGAGAAGAAGACACAGTCATGGAAATTAATGAGCAGGACCTAACAGAAATCGACCTAGATAGGCTAGAAGAGGCACTCAATAAGAAGGATCTCCACACCTTAACAGAGGACCAACTTAGGAAATTTCACAAGGTATTTATGGATTCATCAACATGGGATACCTCTAGGTTGGGGATCAACATAGACCCAAACCTAGATCCAAGAAGACACCCAAAAGAAAATAAGAGACGGGGAAGAAAATCAGCTCACCAGCTAATAAAGGAGGCGAGAAACTATATGATCAACTCGAGACAGATTCATAAGCTCTCATAGATCTCCTTCTCACACCCACCAAATTGTTAACTATGAAGATCCCCACTTGGATTGTCATAGGACTAAATAGAAGATCCAAGCAAAGGATTCTCCAAAATTGTATCAAAACGAAAGACTCTGATATATTACTGATACAAGAGAAAATGTACAAGGAAAACTGCGGAAGATATCATTAAAAGATGCTGGCGTAAATGCAAATCCTATCAAATAGACTCAAAAGGGGCTTTAGGAGGCCTAGCCATCCTTTGGAATCCTACTACAATCATCCTTGATCAAGTCTTCCCCACTCCAAGCACCATCATAGCGCACTATAGAGACATAGGTTTGGACAAGGAGGGAATGATCACAAATGCCTATGGACCGCAGAACAACCAAGACAAAGACCTCTTTCTTTAGAGCCTAGCTTACCTAGGTTCTTTAGCAGAGAGAAATCAATGGATAATAGGGGGTGACTTCAACATGATTCTCACGTTGGAGGAGAAACGAGGGGGGAAAATCCCCTGGAGCAGGATAGAACAAAATTACAGGAACTCATAATGAACCTCAAACTGGTAGATATTGAGAATCGCAATGGCACCTACACCTAGACCAACAAAATATCAGGTCACCAACAAATGTCATGCAGGCTTGATCACTTCCTCATCTTAGAAACTCTCCTTTTGGAAGGCCCCCTAGTAGATTCCAACATCCTCCTGAAGGTAGGCTTGGACCACTAGCCAATTCAGCTCTGGTTTGACACTATTTCCACCCTCAAACTTAAACCCTTTAGATTTGAAATTTTTTGTCTCTCCCATCTAGATTTCCAGGAGCTATCCCATCACTGGTGGAGCACTAGGTACAAAAATGTATTTCTTCCAGCAAAAAGTCAAACATTTTAAACAATAGGTGCGCAAATGGAATAAAGAAGTCTTTGGGAACATTTTCTAGGAAAGGAAACTGCTGGAACAAAAACTAGAGAACCTTCAGGGACAAATAATTCACACAGGATACACAATCACTTAGCAGCAGGAGGAGAATAAACTCAAAAGGCAACTAGAATAAATACACAAGCAGGAAGAAATCCTGTGGAGACAGAAACAATGGGTTCAATGTCTCAACAAGGGAGAAAAAAACACCAAATTCTTCCACCGCTCCATGATCCACAAACATCTCATTAATCGCATCACAAAGTTGGATGACTCACAAGGCAACACCTTGTTAACTCATTAGGAAATAACGCACGAGCTGACAGACTTCTACAAGGATCTCCTCTTAGAACCCAAGGTGGACCACACCTCAGCAATAGAGTGGGTGACCCAAAATATCCCAACTATAATCACCCAAGAATAGAATGAGGCTCTCATGACACCAATAACACAAGCAAAAGTTGATCAGGCTATTCAAGAGTTACCCATAGGCAAGGCTCCAGGCCCAGATGGTTTCACAAAAAACTTCTTCCACTCTTATTGGCCAATGTTAAGTGAGGAAGAGTAACAACTGGTGGAGGAATCACACAGCTCAGGCAAATTTCTTTCAACACTAAATGCCACTTTCCTCAGCCTAATACCCAAAAAAGAAAGGGTCACGAATCCGAAGAACTTTAGACCCATAACACTTTACAACGTGATCTACAAAATCATTTCCAAGGTCATAGCTCTAAGAATCAAGCCAATTATCCCCTTCATCATCTCCAAGGAGAAATCGGGATATGTCGAAGGAAGGAAAATCATGGATAACGTCATACTTTTCCATGAAATCATTCACTCGCTCAAGAGCACCTGTACTCCAGGTATGATTTTAAAACTTGACCTTTCAAAATATTTTGACAAATTAAGATGGCAATACATGAAAGCTCTCCTATTGGCTTTTGGTTTCAACAAGGATTGGATCTCTTGGATAATGAACCTCATTTCCTCAACCTTTTTCTCAATCCTCGTCATTGGTGTCCCCTCTCAAACCTTCTCCCCCACAAGAGGAATAAGGCAAGGTTACCCTCTCTCCCATTTCCTTTTTGTCATAATGGATGAAGTTCTAGGATGTTATATCAAGGCTTCAATTCAAAATGGATCCCTCCAAGGCCTCCCTCTTCATGGGTTACAACCGACAGCCTCCCACAACCAATTTTTTGATGACACACTGCTAATGAACACCCCCACCGCGTAAAAAGAAATTAAACTAAGCTCCATCCTCTTCGATTTGTGCAAGGCCTCTAACACCACCTTTAATCTGGCCAAACCACAGCTCTTATTTTTTAATACTCCTGTAGCAATCCAACAACACCTTTCTCAACTTCTGAATACCCTTGTCCGCACTTTGCCTTCTCACTACCTGGGACTCCCTCTTGCTGACTCAGCAACCAGAAACATCTCATGGTACTCTCTCCTACTCTCCATTACCAACCGTCTTAGCAATTGGACCTTTTTCTCCCTCAACCTTCCAACCAAAATCGTTCTCTTGAAATCAGTCCTCCAAGCCATCCTAGCTTACCTCTTCTCATCCCTAGCTGCCCCCCAATCAGTCATAAAGAATATAGGAAATCTGCAAAGAAAATTTTAATGGAATGGACACAAATCAAACAAAAAATGGGCCCTAGTAAGCTGAGACAAAGTCTGCAAGCCCAAATCTTCAGGTGGTCTGGGCCTCTAGGACCCTGGAAAATTAAACAACACCATGGGAGCAAGAATTTGATAGAGATGGCTCAAAACACCAGCAGATATTTGGAAATGAAAATATGCCCCAAATATACATCAAATTCAACTTATAAGAACACATGAGCGAATTCAAGGCTCCAACATCTAGAATGCGGCCTGGAAAAACCGGACACTCATATAGGAACATGCTTTCTGGGAAGTTCAAAATGGCCAGAATGCCCTATTCTGGACGGATTCCTGGCAGCAAATGTCACCCCTACAACTGGAAGAAGATCTATAATACTATGAAAATCACATTTAAGATCATTCCACTCTCAAAGTGACAGATTTGTGGACAAATACCCCCATCAGATCTCCCTAGTGAAGATGGAAATCTACTCATTAGGAAATCCAAGTGGCAATGGACTATGACCTGCAACACTAGAAACAAGTTTCAACCCAAAGGTGAATCCAGAAAATCACAAACCAAGACATTCTCAGATGGGGATACACACCTCATGGAAGATTCACTCTCAAGGAGGGATACACTCTTCAGGAGAAATTCCATAATCTTCAAAAAGATAACATCTGGACAACAATATGGAAATCAAAACTCTGGCCCAAAATCTCCGCTTTCCTCTGGTTTCTACTTAAGAACAAGATATTAACTTGGGAAAATCTTCAAAGACGAGGTTTCATTGGCCCCTCGATTTTCCATCTCTGCCATCTCCAGGCAGAAACCATGGATCACCTCCTAAATAACTGTCCACTCAGTGAGAACATATGGAACCAGGCCACTTAGTTCATGCGAAGAACCAAACGAGTTAAAAACAACATCATAAGTACCATCATGGATTGGGGCTCTGGTTCCTTCAAAATTCCTATCCTAAACAGAACCTGGAAAATCTTACCAGGCTTCATAGTTTGGAAACTATGGAAAGAGAGGAACAAAAGAATCTTTCATTCCCAACCCTCTCCTGCCACCCTCCTCTGGAATACAATCCTCCTGCATCTCTAGAAAATTCTTTTGCTACATTTATGGACCAAAGAAGACTTCCCCACTAACCCAGGTGAGCTCTCACTCCTCAACTCTTGGTGCTTTTCATTTGCACACTCCACCCCTCCTTAGCAGCCCCCCTAATTTCAAAATCCCTCAGTCCCTCTAAGTGGCTACCCCCCCTGCCAGACTTCCATAAGATTAACTTTGATGGGGCAGCAAAAGGAAATCCAGGTCACTCAAGCTATGGAGAAGTCATAAGAAACAACTTGGGCCAAATTCAAAGCCTCATTGCAGAAAATATCGGATGCGACACCAATAATTCGACAGAAATTTGGGGTCTTATCAAAGGAGTGCAAATGGCTCTAGATCAAAACCTCACCTGTCTGATCATTGAAGGAGACTCCAAAATCATAATAGACTTGGCAACAAAAACCCTGAATGGTAGAGATTCAAGGAAAATCACTCCCAGTTGGCACCTCCTTGGCCCTCTTTATAGCTTCCAGGCTCTTCTCAAATCCTCGCTAACTCTAACCCCCTCACACATTCGATGAAGTGAAAAAAACATTGCGGACAAACTAGCCAATGCAGGGGTTGACTCTATGCAGCAGCTCATTCTCCACAAATCTAGGTAGTCCCAAAGCTCACCCCTATGGCTCTAATGTGAGGGGATTTCCTAGCTGGATGGCCCTAATCCGGACGGCGTGCCACCTATGTATACTTATAAGTTCTTCCAAGTAGAAAAGGTTCATGTGCTCAGTGGAGGGGGTGACCGTAAGCGTCATCACAAAACTTCGTCAGTCGACTGATGATTTTAGGAACTCGACAATCGAGAGTTAGGAGCATGGAGGATGATGTTTCCCAAAGTTGCGAAGTCATGAAAAGCGAGAGAGGATCTAGATTGTTGGTGCTCAAGGGGATCTGAACCGTCGATCTGGTTCCATTGATCTAACGTGAGAATATTTCGGGAACTCGACAATCGAGAGTTCGGAGCAGGGAGGAAGCTATTTTCCAAAGTCACAAAATCGTGAAACGCGAGGTCACGAAAAGTGAGAGAGGATCGGGACCATTGGAGCTTGAGGAGATCTAGACTATTGATCTGGTCCCATTGATCTGACGCGATAAGATTTCGGGAACTCGATAATCAGGAGTCTGAAGCATGGAGGGAGCTGTCTGCCCAAGTCGCGAAGTCGTGAAACGTGAAATCAAAAAATGCGAGAGAGGATTTGGACCGTTGTTCTCGAGGAAATTTGGACCATTGACCTGGTCCTGAACGACTAGAGATTTTGGGTATCGGAAGAAGGTGAACACTCGGTTCTTCATTATTTAGAGGCGTGAAATCTCGAAATCAGGAGAAGCCAAAAGTCATGAAATGAGAACTCATAGTTTATTTGCATTCTTTGGATCACGGAAGTTCATAGGTCATTGATCTGATGCAAGTTCAAGGATTCGGGTTTCGGGGAAGTAGTGCAAGCCATTCCTCCGACAATGCGAAGTGCAAATTCAAGAAGAAGATCTCAGTCGCGGAAGGCCATCATGGACTGTTGATCTTATTCGAAGGTTTCATGGATTTGGACTTCAGGAAAACCGTGAAGAGCAACGTAATCAGTTCTACCTTCAGCTGCAGGCAATTTTGTGTATGCAGGTCTTTTTTGTAAGCTTTCAATTGGAATTAATATAAGGATCCATTTTTTTTATTCACAAAAAAAAATGTTATATAGTTACATATTTATTTTCAAAAAAAAAATTTAAATAAATTTGTAGCTTAGGTAATATTAGTGTTTTTGTTAATTTTTTTTTATTTTAGATGTTTTTTTTTTAATATTTTATTGAATTTTGATTATTTTTCAGTTTTTTTTCTCAATTTTTTTCATTTTTTAAGTTTGAAGGGATTTTTTGCTCTTCTTTTTAACAAAAAAATGTATTTTCGTTTTTTAAATTATTGTTTTCCAGGGAAATTTTAATTTTTTTTCATTTCTTTCTAGTTTTTCTTTGTTTTTCACCATTTTGTTAGGTCATAAAATTTCTTAGCTCATATTTTTTGAATATGGTCAATATAAAAATACTTTTTATAAATTATTTATGTTTCATTCAATTTAACTTGTATTTACTTTTTTATTATTACAAGCAAAAACTTATTAAAAGGTGACGTTGAATTTTTAAAGTATATTGTGATATTTTCATGGCATTATGTATTACCTTGTGCTTTGTGTGATAATAAAATTTTAAAAGTAAACATTTAAGGGTTTCTTTTATGATTTTGTTTACAGTAATGATGAGTTCTTTTACCACATTATAAAAATGTGTCATTTTCATACCCCAATTTTAGAATGGGTGTTATCGGTAGTAGTACTTTTCAATTTGACGGTTGATTTTGAGGTTTTGGTTTTAATGGTACCAAGTGATAAAAGTACGATTTCAAATGATCTCAAAATTTAACATTTTGAAAAGAAAAAAAAATAAAAAATATCTTATTTGTTTTTAGGTGCTGATTTTAAGGCTTTTCTGAGCTACTATCTATGTTTTGAAGTCCATGTTTGAAAAATGTTGTAATTTTGACCCCGTTTTAAAACATGGTGCTACCGGTAGCACCACGTTTTGATTTGGGGGTTGATTTTGATGTTTTTTATGCAAAAATATGGGGGTTTTGGGCCAGAGTTCTCGTTTAGAGGTCAAAGTTCTCATTAAGTTGGTAACTATGTTCCTTGAGGGTGGCAGGAAAAAGTTTTAGTTTCTGGGCATCTTGTAAGTAATTGTAGCTCCTACACAAGATGTCAAACTCAAATAAGAAGGTATCTGAGTCTTCATTGGTTTTACAGTAAAAGGTGGGCAGCGTCAAGAGT
The DNA here is from genome assembly GCA_000966675.3 of Picea glauca. Taxonomy (NCBI): domain Eukaryota; kingdom Viridiplantae; phylum Streptophyta; class Pinopsida; order Pinales; family Pinaceae; genus Picea; species Picea glauca. Next base: position 456,091 of record JZKD02S2153927.1, read on the forward strand.
GGAATGTTATTCATATTGACATTTTGTGTGGTATCCAAAATTGGAAACTCAAAGGTGGTTTCGGTTTGGTTTCCAACTTCTTCTCCCTCCTCGTGTCTTACATGGTTGTGATCCTCCTGATCATCCATACCGGTTTGGTTTCCAAAAAGAGAGTACCTAAATGGTTTTATCCTTGAAGATAACAAATTATCCCAAGGTTCTTTCTAGGAAAGCTATCCCTTTGATGGGAAGGTCTTCCTACTTCTTGGATGTCTGGGACTTTACTCAAGCTAGTTGAAACTATTGGTGCCAAAGTTTCTTCTTTGAATTGGGAAACAATTATATTGGTTGAACTACCAAACAGAGTATTCACCTGTTCAGGGTCAATGATGTCTACAAAGTTAGGGTTTCCTGATGGTGGTGAAAAAATAAAGGTTGTGTTGGTTGGTTCTACAAAAGGCTTTAGTGGTATTGCCTCATGTCCCACTATTATTGATGCTTCAATTTTCTACTCTATAGTGCTCCCTGTTTTGGTCTCTTCAGAGACTGCTTTAGCTCTTTGTGTTCCTTATCGGTCTGCAGAGTTTATGGGTGGAGTGTTCCTTCCTCCAAAAAGGTTAGAAGGAACCTTGGTCGAAAGGTTTGGTTTGGTTTTAATGTATCTTCCCTTTGGGTCCCTAGGTTTGTTCATGAAAGAAAATAAAAAGAAAAACTACCATTGGGTTTAGGGGAACCTTCTATAACATATGTGCAGGTTATTACCTCTCATATTAAATTTGCCCCGCCACCAAACTAATGATAAGGTTGATAAATGATCTACTCCCTAACTATTTCCTACCTTAAGACAACTCCCCAACAATGGCACCAAAAATGATGGGTATTCTATATGCACTAAATCTCTCAATTAAATTGTCAACCCGGGGTAAGTAAAATTAGAGTTGTGGCACTGTATGAACCAAGGCAGAAAATCGAATGGAAGTATTGTCTAACTAAGGGGATGGTCTATCTAAGTATCAATCTACTTAAGAAATGACTCTTTTATTTTTATCAATTAGCAAATCTTATTAATGAGCTTGAACTATTTACCCTAAGCAACTTCAAACAATTAATTGATGGATTATTTATTAAAGGAGAAAATCATAACCTACTTTAAACAAGTTAATCTATTCAACCTAATGAGAAATATCAAGTAAATTAATTTTAATCTTTTATCTTTAAGCAAATAAGAAAACAAACAACTAACATATCAAGACTATTTCAACAAGTAAACTCTATTCTTAAAAAAAACTCATAATCATTTCTATTTTGCAAAGGAGAAATCTTAACCTACTTAATCAAAAAACATCATGACTATATTCAGATTCTAATTAATCAAAACTATTCTTAATTTGCAACAACAGGAAAAGAGAATTCAAAGATGATGATTATGTCTTTGGTGCCAAATAACATCACGATTGCATCTAACTATTAGTGAAAGTTCAAGAGGGATTAATTTAATGTTGACTTCTACAAAGAAATGGAAAGTGTGAATCAAGCAATCTAACGAAAGCTTTGTGATCATAGAAGCAACACTGAGTATCTTGGAAATCCATGCGATCTCTAAATTTCATGCACCAATCATCAATGATTAAAAACACTCTTATACTAATTCAAGCACACTCTTATGCTGACTCAAGCAAATTTACAAACTTATGAACTTATGATTAAAAATATTCATTCATATCCAATCTTGTAATTAAAATTGCAATTCAAATCTATAACTGAGATTTTATAGATTAAACTGGACTAATCCTATCATTAAAACTCAGATTTCAAACTAGAATGTTTTTTGAAGCATAACCCCAAAATCTATTTCTATCCTAGCATACTAAAACAATATGAATGAACCAAACAAATCTATGAAAACATAACTGGACTGATAATTAAATCTAGCTTGATTATAACTAATAAAAATTACGACTATTGATCTATCGAAGCTTGCAATCAATCCTAAATTAAAACTATGTTTACACTAATCCTCTATTTAAATAATACTATGTTTTAATTTGCAGAAACCAATTTAAAACTTCAATACATCATCGAAGTTAGCATGGCAAATAACCGTCTCCTATAAGCAATCTGGAATTTAAATAAAGATGAATTAGACAATTAAATTACAATCAACATGTATAGTAATTAAAACTAAAAGATACATACAACAAAGAAACAATGTAAATTCTAACTAAGAAAATGAAACATGCAATATATCTATCTATGCAGTCACTCAGACCACTGGTGGACCACCCAACAGGTTGTGGCTACCCTTCAACAACAAAACGCAGGCTTAACTCAACGCGATTTTGTCATTAATTAAAAACACAGTCTAGAACACAAGTTTGCAAAGAAATGTTTGAATTACACAACAAAATTCGTCTTAAAAATTATGTATATGGTCTTTCCACTGCTAGTGGTATTTATAGGTAAATTACAGTTTGAGAGGTCAACCACTGGAAGGGTCAACCTCCTCTAAAAATGGAAAATCCATTAAATGCGCTTCTAACAACTTTGGCTTCTAGAAAATCTATGAGCCACTCAGCGATCAACATAACCACCCAATATGAGATGTAATGATCTCTATAGCTGGAGAACACGAGTGGGCAAAAAACCCAGATCGTCGATTCGTCCACCATAGGTCGCCAATGTACCAACCGCCAACTCCTCTACGCTCTGAGTGTTGGATCACATGCTAGATGGAGTGTTAGATCACGTAGCAGATGGGGTGTTGGATGAAGTGTCAGATGAGGTACTGGATGGAGGATCAAACTGTGAATTCTCCCTGTTACACACATATCATGCATTAAATCCTTATAAACATCAAACTAAACTGAATTTAGCTCAAAATCATTGTAAAACATCAATTACACATACCTGATATAAATCCATTATGAATCGATATAAAATCCTTTGAAAACTCCTTCAAAATGGCCAATAGCATATATAATGTTGGTGCAAAAATGATTCAGCCATCGTAACAAAACAGTCAAAATACAAACCCAACTGTAACGATAGTTCCAGGGGCATAGATGATATTCTTTTCGGATTAACAAAATCAGTATACACCAAATTCATGCACTATGCCTCAGCTAAAGATATGTGGGAAAAAGTACAAAATATTTATGAAGGAGATGATGAGGTTAAGAGAGAAAAATTACACATCTATAAAGGACAATTTGAGACTCTCAAGATGAATGACGAAGAGAATATTGAAACTTATCTTCTTCGTGTGGATGAGGTTTTCAAATCCATTAAAGGATTAGGAGAAGATGTTGAAGAATCTATTATTGTACAGAAGGTGCTCATGTCACTTCCCTCAAGATTTAATCCCAAGATATCTTTTATTGAATAAATGAAGGATATAGATAAATTGACAATGGATGAGCTGCATGGAACCCTAACTGCATATGAAATGAGAATAGAACAAGATAACCCACCAAGAACATCGAGGAAGGAAGGAACCTTTAAATAATCAAAGAAGACATAGTGCAAGTTAAGTGATTGCTTAGACAACAAACACAGTGAGAAAGAAGAAAATTTAGTCAGGGAGCTAAAGGTAAACTCCCTTTCAAATGTTTTAATTGTGGAAAAATAGGACACAAATTTCTCATAAATTTCCTTATGCAAATACCAATGCAAAAGAAGAATTTAATTTAAAAAAAACAACAAAAGGAAGATTGAAAAGAAGAAGAATCCTTACAGACAAAGGAAGAATCTATATATCAATGCATACAACAACTCGTCGGATGATAGTGATAGTGAAGAAAACGAGATTCTCTTTATGGCTCTGGAAACAAAAACAGATGAAGATATAGATTCAATAGAATAAAAAAAATTATGCATAAGAAAATCTTGAAGAAACACTCATTAGTGCCCTAGAAGAAAATTACAGACTTAAGGATAAGAATAGAAATAAAAAGGGAGAACTACATAAATACAAAGAGAAGGAATATAATGATAAGGAAACAAATAAGACAATAATTACCTTAAAGTTTCAAGTAGAAGAAGAAAATAAAATTGAAGAAGTTCTAAAGGCTCAACTGAAAGAAAAAGAAGATATATGCAACACTCTTGAATCTGAAATAGTCCACCTAAGAAAGAAGTTGGAGAAATTAGAAAGAAGCTCTACAACTTTATATGAAATCCTAAATCATAAAAAAAAAACATCTGACAGAACGAGTCTTGGCTATAGTAACATGAATGAAGTTGTCAATGAAGAAGCATCAACATCTTCAAAACAACCAAGAGAAGAAAGAACCAAGAACTATGTTGACACTCTCAGGAATCCAATTAAGGCTGGATACCACATAAGGGAAGAACAATATGATCCACAAGAGATAAATTTTACTCACAAGGGCCGAATATAGAAAATAATTCCATCAAGATGGAATCACTCAACCAGGAATCAAACCTCTTTGTATGGCTATTGTTATTCTTGTAATGGATTTGGTCATAAAAAATAGACTGTAGAACAAGTATAAGAAGATACTACATGAGGAATAACTATGAGTATAACAATATTACGAACTTAACGAGAA
>JZKD02S2153927.1:470179-482348 GCA_000966675.3 Picea glauca
ATGTTGTGAATAATACATAACATTTTGTTATGGATTTTGGAAAGAACGTTGTATAGTTTTTTCCTATGTCAATTTTGTAAAGAATAATTCCATTTTGTCATCCTTTGTGCAATTAAGGGTTGTAACTTGCAAGATTTAGGAGGCAAAGGAGGAGAGAAAATARATTCARAAATATTAYGGTTTCCNAAGGAAGGAAATACAAAAKTTGGAAKMAYGMTGGMCAACTTTACATGCAAAGGTGVAAAGMCAAGAAAACWTGTTTGTTMGGTAAGGTTTTACAATAACTTTTTGTAARTAATTTACTATACATTTAATTTGATAAATACTATAGTTAGGTATGGCATGCAAAAGTGTGTAGCTCTATTTTCTCTTAATTTAGCTTGTGCAATTTTAGGATATTGAGAAAATGGTCATTTCATATAAGGAGGGTTTCAATCTAGTGGAATTATGGTTTTAAGTAGGTATAGTTATGTCCAATTCTGATATTCAAGTTTCAAACCAAAATAAAATTTATTTCAATTCTTCTCCATGTACAACTTGGCACTTTAGTTGTACAAGGTTTTTTTTAGCTAGTCAAGGTGCACACACCCACTCCTTATGTGCACCATGCACAGGGACATTTGTAGTGCACTTGGGATTTGCAAAAGTGAACCATAATTGTTTGATTTTCTTTTAATTCTTCATATACAAATTGTCCCTTATTTAGTTGTACAAGTTTGTATAAATTATCCATAGTTCATAGTGTGGTTCCATGTGGGATCAATGTCGTTGTTCTTGTCCACAAACGTCCATTGCCTATTTTTGTGTTCGATGGAGATCCATGCGATTGCGTAGGCCTTTTTTTTGGAGAGCATGTCCGTTTTTTTCAGATCGCGGGCCGAGCTGAGGGTTACTTCCATGCTCTGTGCCTCCATCATACCTTCATGAATTAAGTAAAGAGGAAGAAAATGAATGAAGTTAAATACAATGGAAGAAAACAAATGAATTTAAATATAGAGGAAGAAAACAAATGAATTTGCAGATTGAAATTGGGGGAAGAGTTCAAATGAATTTTGAGAGTAGTAGATTAAATAGTTGATTGGAATATTGATGGAAAAAATGAAGGATGCTTCTTATGTCTTACTACGAAAACAACTTATCTTCTTTGTTGCATACCTTCTAGATTCTTCTATGTTGTACTCATATTTCTATACATGAACTATTTGGCTTAGTCCATACTTTTATACATGATATGAAATAGTTTCAAATATTTACTACCAACTACCTATCAATCATAATTTGACCTAAACACCTTGCAACAAATAATTTTTCTACTCATAATTAATATACCATTACAATGCTACTCATAAAATAATATCTTTATAAAAAAAAACTTAAAAAATATATATTATTTTTTTCAGATATTTGTTGTTTTTTTAACCCTTTTAAAATGTTTTTGATCATAATTTTTTATTTTTTTATTTTTTATTTTATTTTATTTTGTTAGTTTTTTAGTTTTTATATATAATTTTAATTTTTTTTAGTTTTTTTGCTATTTAATTTTTTTTAATATAAATTTGCTTTTAATTTTTTAATATTTTTGTTTATTAATTTCAATTGTTTCTTTTCCTTAGGTTTTTAAGTTTTAAATTTATAAAAATAAAATAAATTATATTTTTTTGTTAAATATTAAAAAATAGTGTTATTTAATTACAATTATTTTTCATGTAATGAAGTAAAGGTAAACAATTTGTTAAAAATGATGTTTTCCACTATATTTTAAAAGTATGGAACTATACCCCCGGACGGGGTGCCACATCGAATACGTAGGCCAAGTGGCAATGTGATGGGCAGTGCCATAAATAATGGCCATTGCCTCCCATCCTCTCACCATTAAAGCTAGGAGGGCGCCCGCACAACCATGTCCAATTGATGAGCCCCCTCAAGCAAGCGAAGGGAATGACACTCTAGAGCATTAAGCACTCAGGTTTAATGGCTGCCACAGTCACAATCTGCCTCACCCTTATCAGTCATTTGAATGGAAAAACGATGTATTTGCAAATCCAATTTGCGGGGTGCTGGAGCAGGGCAAATCTTTTTGTCGATACCTTGGCCTTAGCTCAGCTCCTCCACATGATGAGAGCGCGCAGGAAGCCTCACAAAGGCATGACATGGTATGCCTATGACTCTCGCAGGAAAAGGCAGAAGGCATTTGAGTGAGTGTTGGCCCTTACATCTACGCGGGCAACCGGGGCAACCAGGGAGCACGGGAGACACAATTCGCCACCCATGGCATATGTGGAGGAGACGACTCTGGACGATTCCTTCTAGAACTACCCAGAACACCTACTTTTCACCGTCCTAGACAATTGGAATCCCCCCACAGATTTTGGAAATGAGATTAATCTTTTAGATCTTGAAACCTCTCACAGGCACAAGGCAGAAGAATAGGTAGAGTACTTCACCACCTGCTACGTTCAGGAAGAAGTGCCGAGTGGAGGAGAAGAAACAACAAGCCCAACATGTGGACCACCCCCAAAGACAACAGCTCAATAGTACAATCATCCAGCAGGCCGACTTAGCAAAGCCATAACAGACACGGAGGGAATCCATGTTCAAGGGCAAAATCCCTTCTCGACTGTTCAGGAGCATTGGGAGGACCAACCTCCCTACCACGATACTAGCTATCTCGTGATCCTCTTTGAAACTCATAGTACAGTGGATGACCAGATCTTCAGAGCCATTCAAATTGGCCACCGTCTATATATGATGTATGCAACACACTCTAGAGCGTCCCCACGACTATAGTGTCCTACTTGTGCACAAGCCTACGCGATTCCAGCAGGATGGCAAAAGAAAGATGATGATGACGACTCGCCTGGTCAAAAGGTTACATGAATGTTTCTAATTTTCATTTTCTCCTAGTAGTAGATATTAGATATGTCTGTAATAAGATTGTTAGACATTGGACTGAATGCATTCAAGCTGTCCATCTTGGTTTCCTTCAAGCAGGACGATAGCCTGGCAAATTTTTGCTTGTTTGAAGACAGATGGCAACTTCAGGCCATCTGTCTCGCTTTCCTCTTAGTAGGTGGGACAATTGGCGACATTATTAGACCTTGTAAATCTACACTAGTAATATAAACATGATCCTCCCCCTTTTTTTACTTAAAAAAAAAAAAGTATGGAACTATAAATTAATTAAGGAGACACAATTATGTGAAAAATATTAATTTAAAAAAAGCAAATGGTAAAAAATATTTTTAAGATTGAAAGAAGTATGAAAAAATGACTAAAAACATAGTTGAAAAAAAAATATTAAAATTTTTGAAAATAGATGAAAAATAAGAATTTAAAAAAAATATTGTGGAAATATTATGGATGAAAATTTAAATATCAAAATACCACCTAAAAAGGGAGGGGAGTGCTAAGGGTAGCACCATTTTTAAAAACGAGGTAAAAAATGTGACCCTTGAAAAAATGAGAACTACGCAAAGTTCTCGTTAAATTGGTAATATTGTTGGATACTCAGGGATTCTCAAGGAAAAATTACAATTCATTCTCTCTCTTTTTAAATTACAACATCATATGTTAGAAGTGCAATAATTTTGGACATATATCAAAGTATTGGAGAAGTAATCTCAAGCAAGTTTCACATATAATGAAAAGAGGTTGAGAACACAAGAAATAAAATTCTTTGTTTGTGCTCAGAAGAATAAGGATAAGTGGGTTATCGACAATGGATGCTCTAGTCATATGACAAGAGATAAAACAAAGTCCATCACCTTTAAGAAAAATTAGGATTCGGTTCGAATCTGAGGTAGGCCCTACCCATGCCCTCTCATCTCTCCTCCTAGAACTTAAATCCTTGCCACCCTCAACGGACAGGGTCATCTCTGCCTGGATACACAAAAAAACTCTTGAATCCATCAAAGAACACCCATACCAAGAGGAACAAGATAAATTAGAGGTCTTATTGAACCCTACCTACTTCAACAATAACCCTATAGGCTTCTTTGATGGTGCTTCAACAGATAATAATTGCGGCATAGGACTTTTTTTAAAACTATCTTCCATCCATTCTATCAAAACAGTTTTTGTTGGAGGTATAGGGAACAACATGAAAGCTAAGATGATGGGATTGTGGGGAATCCTGTTAATCTCCACACATTGGTCAATTAAAAAACTAATGGTAGCAGGCGACTCAAAGGTCACCATTGACTGGATAAATGACAAATCCAATATGGATCTAAATTATCTCAGTCATTGGAAGGAAAAGATCAGAACATTCAAGAAAGGCTATGAAACGATAAATTTCATGCACATCCATAGACAGTTCAATAAAGAAGCGGACAGATTGTCCAAAAAGGCCCTCAAGAAACCCTTCAGATGGTTATTTTATGAAGAAACTGATAAGGATCTATTGTTAGATCCAGGAAAATGAAAATCCTATAAAAAGGTTCTATATAGAAACAACAAGTAGGTCACAAGATGTTTAATATATACAAAGTAATCATTGAACATCACAGATAAAATCTGTCATAGATGAAAGAGCATTCCTATTCATGGAAGACACTTCTTATGTAAACCGAAAGTTTCAATTGATTCTAATAAGAATAACAGTGAAACTGTTTTTTTCGCGTGAAAAAAAAGGGTCATCTCGGCCTCAAAAGACAACCCCCCTCCATCAATGTAATGAAGACTCTATCTTGATTTTTTCTAGGTGTATTTTACATAGTTTTCACTATAAGAAATTTTGGGTCTGATTATGTATGCAAGTCTCTCGTTAAGCATGCTTTGAAAACCATGAATGGTTGGTCTATGCTATGGGGATATCTCTCAGTAATCCTGACAATTATTGGAAACTCTATGTACATTTTACTGCCTCTCGGGCAAACAAAAGAAACAAATTACATTTTGATATAAATTTACCATTTCAGTTAAAACAAAAGAAACAAATTAAAAATATGAAATGTAAGGCATGACATTATGGTTGATTTAATCAAATATGGTAACTTTGTGACCTTCTAGTGTTGATCCTTTGGATGTTTTGGATCAACTTATGTACAAATTGTAAATAAGTGTTTATACTGATGGGAGTCAAGCCATGCTAAATTAGGTAAAATAATGCCTCATGTATATGATGTAAATATATTTTATGAATTTCAAGTGAGAAGCTCAAGGCCAAGTCTCTACTAATGAATGTCTAGGTATGCAATTGATATACCATGTGGTAGACCTTCCATGATATACTCAAGATATGTAAATATTATTTCAAAAATTAACATAAATGTTCAAGGTTGGTTGTTGGAGTCCTAGAGAAAAGGAGGAAAGGGAGGTATAGTTGAGGTGATAAATGTATCCTAAAGTTTAAGTTTCCTAACTCTTACTTTTTTTCTTTATTAGCATGTTATTTATTAAGAATTTCAACCACCGATCATTAGATGTAGGTGTTGGTTGGTGGGGAAATCCACCTTCCATAGTTATGAGGGTATGAGGGTTGAATACAAACACCATGAGGAGTGTAAGAGACTTCATCCTCACGTGTATTTGAACCTCCTTTGTTCCCTTGCACTCTCTTTCATGCTAATTTGAATTGGCTCAAACACTATCATCATTCTCATGCTAAATCACTCATTCTTATGATCTAGGGAATTCTCATTCAACCCCATTTTGACCATCACTCTCATCATTCAAACCATTTTCTCATGTTGATGCACCTCTAAAGTTTTGGAGCTATGTTTCAAGTGAGGGACTGAAATTCAAACCTGTAGAAGACCAAATAGAAATGTGTAAATGAAGATGGTGGACTTGAGAAGAGACATGGAAGGTTGCAAAGGAGCGTGGAGGCTAGGTTATCTAGGAAAACATCCCTTGCCCCTTAGATTACTCTTCATTGAGTGAAAAGAGATGAGGTATAACTCTACAACTAGGTTATTACTGAAGGTAGACATCAAATTGGACTCTTTTGCGCACAATGAAGAGCAATGGAGGGATGAATATTCATGAGGTACTATTGAGAAGAGAAGGGAAATTTATTCCTTATGTTGTGTGGGGCAATGGAAGAGCGTGCCAAGGCTCTGTTGGGTAGATGGTTGCTTGTAGTGGTCTATGGTAAATAATTAAGCTAAGCTTGAGAAAAATTGGGTTTGGGTGAGTGACCTAAGAGTCCTTCACCAATTTCTTTCTAGTTGGTGGCCTCATAGTTTGGCATAGAGATGACATGTATAATGGATGCCTAAAATTGGGTGGAAAAATTATCAAAAAAAAAACTAATTTCTTAGACCATTTTGTTTAGAAAATATTTTTCTTCTTAAATTCATGTTTATGATTCTAAAATTAATCTATTTTTTTTTACATGTAGTAGTGTAACTTATGTAAAACTATGACTAATTATGATTTTCAAATTAAATTTCACTTATTATTAAACTATGAATAATTATGATTTTCAAATTAAATTTCACTTATTATTATGGCATTATATGTCATATTTTGTTTATATTTATACTTCATTATTCCATTTTTGTCTATTAAATTATCCGAGTTCCCGTACAAACGATAAACGGAAACCTACTCAGTAAATGTGTCACCTGTCATCGAATTTGGATACAGCCAGCCATATTGAGTTGAATATTTGCAACGTTTTCTGTCAGTTAAACAATACTATCTGGTTGCAGAATTGGCTGTCATGAAATTACCGAGCCATAACTTTTTTAAGGAGTTAAGGAGCTGGTCAGGTCATTGAGGGCACAGGGAGCCATTTTAACATTTTTGAGTGATTTGTTAATTCAGGTGTTTTTCAAATTCACGTGGAGATCTGTGTAAGTGGGAATTTAATAAGATGTAGGTTAAAGATTTTATGAAATGAAGATTTTTTTAGGGGATATTTACTTTAAATTTGGCTAGAAATTATTGGATTTGTAGATTTAAGTGATTATTTCTGTAGAATCTGAATGCCTTGAAAGTTTTTCAGCATACTGAATCCATTTCTGTATTCAGAAATGAATTTCGAACAACAAAAAATAGTAATTCATGTAAATTTATATAACCTGATAACATTTTATTTTTTAAAGAGCCCAAATTTACCAGTCACTATTTTTAATCCAACTATTATTTACTAAGCGAGATTTTCCTGCCTAAAACTCTTACCGCGTCTGTTATTTAATGCACAGGATTCTGAAATTATTGTTAGTTATTTCGACCACCAACCACGAGTGACTTGTGGCTGTGCTAGTCCTCTACTCCATTCATAAATTGGCCTCCATTTTCTGTCTTTTTCATATCTTATGTACAGCCATGATCTTATGTACAGCCATCATGAATCATTGCAACACAGATYTAAACACCCGGTACTCATTCATGAYCCTCATTGCAACACATAATTTTTTACCGTCGATGTTCGCACCTCCGACGTTCTCGACGTCTGCACGTCTTTCCGGTGCATACCTCCCCTTCCGCACTGTTCGCCGTTTCCGTTTCCGTCAGTTTCGACTGCCATGCCATGCCATGCGCCATGGAAACATTCCATCCATACGACTTGAAATTTGAACTTGGTAAAGAGGCGGGCTTAAAATTTGAACATGAATTGAGCCAACGCTTTTGATTACTGGTTATTTGAACATGAACTTGGTAGCAAGCGGTGCATGGAAAACAGGTGGTGCGGCTGTTCCAAAGGAGAAATCGTCGACGGCGATGGCAAAGAAACAACAACCCAGAACAGATGCTAATAGGGTAGGGTTTTCCTTGAGGAAAAACTGATGTAGGGTTTTCATAGCTGTTTGTCCAGTGCGATCAGACAGGTAGACTGAAATCAAGATGATAAAACGCTGCTTACAATGGTGACGGATGTTGGAAAAGCCGTGGGCATTTCGTTGTGAGGAGCATTAGTTGTTTCTCTAGTGGAGCTGCAGAGACGGAGGCTCAATTGACAAAACGCTGCGGGTGCGCTATAAAACGCCATTACCTGTCAAGGAAAACCAGAAATGAAGCTTCTTCCTGGTGTCATTCCAACAAATTGCTTTTTTTCCCTCCTTGTAAAGTTTAATTGAATTGGTTAATAATGTAGTAGTACTACTGTCCAAAGATTTTCTTTCCATCTTGCTGTAAAGGAGAAATGGTTCAGGTGATGTCCGTGTCCAAGCATTCAGGTGCAGGCCTTTGGGCTTTTTCGCTCCTATCAACTTTTTTTTATTTTGATGTCATTTTATATTTTCATGAATGGTTTGTGTTATAGATATATAGTTTTATATTTATCCTGCAAATTCTTTAAGATCCTTAAAAATTTTTAGGGATTATTAAATTTTATGGGTAAATAGTAGTGATTTACTTTATAAAATCGAAGGTTATTTTAATCTTACTCATAATTTTAGCTTGTAATATTTTTTATTCATTCTGTAAAATCAATTTTACTCATTTTATTTTAAATAATTATAAAAGAATTTTCAAACATTTTTAAATATTAAATAAAAATTTTAATTTAAATAATTATAAAAGAATTTTCAAACATTTTTAAATATTAAATCAATTTTTAATTTTTTTTTAATAAATTGCAATTTTTTTCAATCACCAACTTCGTTATGATTTATCTCACACAGTCATTTAATTTACAAATTTTTTTTACCAGCTTAGTTATGATTTATCTCACACAATAATTAAATTTACAAAAAAAATTTACCCTTCATTTCTAGAAAATATATTATTATTAATTATTCAAAATTAAAACTTTTCAAAGATTTTCATTCAACAAATACTATTTTAAAACGACAATAACAACTTAATGTAAATTTGAACCACTTCATCAACATTGATTAAAGTTACTTCAAAGTTTAATCTTAATATAGTTTTATCTTTATGCTATTCAAAATATATTGTGATATGATTTTGTTAATTAAAAAATATATTATTATTAATTATTCAAAATTAAAACTTTTCAAAGATTTTCATTCAACAAATACTATTTTAAAACGACAATAACAACTTAATGTAAATTTGAACCACTTCATCAACATTGATTAAAGTTACTTCAAAGTTTAATCTTAATATAGTTTTATCTTTATGCTATTCAAAATATATTGTGATATGATTTTGTTAATTATTGTAATAATTTAAATATTATAATAATTGAGCTAATAACAATTATAAATAAAAAAAATTTAAGAATGATATGTTTTATAAATTTATATAAAGTATGCTATATATGCTTGTGATATTTAGTGTATGGTCTTTCAGCTATATTGTGTAAATTTAAAAAATTATATTTTGAGGGTATAAAAGTTTAGTATGGATGTAATTTTTTTTTTGGTTTTGAGTCTTCATCTTCAAAATGAGGGAAACTATTTAGTGGTTTTCTTGAGCACTGTAATTTGGAAAACAATTTACTATGGACAAGAAATATTTCACTATACTACAAATTATTACAATCTTTATGTAAAAATGTCTCATTAAATGCACTCTAGATTTATAAATGAAATCTCCATGATCATTAAAAGAATTGTGAATTTCTTTCACCATGTTAAAAATAACCATCATCAACCATATTCACCATGTTTAACCATGGTTGATGAACAAACCCATGAAATTCCTAAGTGACTGACCCCAATAACCCCCTAGACCACTGACACCCTAGTCACTAACCCATCAACCACCTAACTCACTAATCCCCCAAATCATCCATTAATTCTATCACCCTTGTTGACCATATTGACCATGGTTAACCACATTGACTATGGTTTAACATCTTGTTGATCATTATTGGCCATGGTTTCAAGCATCTTTACCACATAAATACACTAAGCCCTACTCCTTTTCTTTACTAACTTACTTAACATCTAAACTTAACCCATTGATCCATTATGCACCAGACCCACTAATCCCCTAACTCATAAGCCTCCTAACCCTCATTACCTATATTGACAACCATTGACCATGGTTTACCATATTGATCATCTTAACTATATTGGCTATATTTACCATGGTTGACCATATTAACTACATTAGGTCATTATCCTTAATCCCCTAATATATTAACGTCCAACTCACTAAGCCTAGTAACCCATTAGCTCATATATATCCCACATTGGACCATTATTCCTTAATCCCTTAATACATTAATGTCCCACCCACTAACCTTAATCCCTTAGTACATTAATTTCCCACCCACTAACCTTAGTAACCCTCTAACCCATACTGACCTATGATCTACATTTAATTGTTAATTAACATAAGGTAAATAACACAACTAACCATTGACCTCTAACCTACTCACCATCTAGTCAAGCCATTCACACTTGATCCACCCACTAGGCCTCCCAACCTCTCTATATTTGATTATTATTTTATATATATATACATTCATGTAGACCTTTAGGTATATGCTTCTATATATGTTACACACACAAAAAAATAGTTATCTACATAGATAAAAAAGTATATATATATATATATATATATATATATATATATATATATATATATATATATATTAGACACAAAAGAGGGTTCCTTTTTGCATTCCCTCAACTAACCATGTTTCACTATGAAGAGAAAATAAGAGGATAAGAATGCAAGTAGGGAAAATGAGTGGAGAGTACAGAAGAAGAGAGTGGAATCAAAGGAAGAAGTAGAGATACAAAGAAGAGGAGATTGGAGGAAGAAAAGAAAAGTAGGTAAGAATTTACTCAAAAATCCAAGGACGATTATTTAGGAATTCTAAATAAAACTAATTTATAACGATTAATAAGGAATCCCAATTAAAATTAGCTTATAAAAATCAAATAATTGTGATACTCCACATTGCTTAAAAAATAATTGTAATTTTTTTATATTTTTATTTAATAACTTAAACTTCTTATTATTTTTCATTTTTCATAACAATACATTTATCTAAACTAAGAATACACCCATTAAATAGAATGCTTTTGTTGCTAGTATATTTTTCTTAATAGTACATTTCTATAAACAATGTATACATTTCATTCAATATAATGATTCTCTTACATGGACAAAATTAAAACGTGCATTGTTATTTTTCCATTTCCACATGGACAAAATATATGAAACAATACCTCATGAATAATGAATAATGAATAATGTGTAAAAAAACACATTATATAAATGTATAGAACATATTATTATCAAAAAGAAAAGTTAGTTACTATTTTATGAAGGGGGTGGGGTAATATTAGAGAAAACATGTTATGTTTTATTTAATATTACCCTCACTCCACTCTCTAATATTATCCCCCACCATTATGAGGGTGGAGGTGGAGGGTAACAATAGATAAAACATAACACCATTATGAAGGTGGGTGATCCGGATTATTTTTGAAACGAAATGAAAGTAGAGATATTACAATGAAATACATATAAAAATTGTCAGAAATAGAGAAATACAACTATACATGATCTCTATTAATGAAATAAATGTACAGAGACTATAAAAATATAGAGTGCAAGACTCACTAGAATGGTGACAGTTTTATCTCTGAGAAGATATGTGATGGCTACGCTTATTCGCTAGAAGATCATTACAACGAGGCTTTGAAGGCCTTTTGATGATAAACATGAATGCCAAAACCCTAGACATCCAAAAACCTAACCCTAAGAGATGAAGCACCAAAAGTCATGTGGGCCCCGTTGGGGTAAGTTAGTACATTAACTTCTCGGGGTCGTAACTTTTGCATACAATCTCAGTTTTAGGCGTGTGATAGCCAGTTGGAAAGATCTTTTAGAGAACTATGCATTATGTTGTCAAAATCTGACTCCGTCTACAGTTAAATGAAAATATATTTATTTTAAATAAATCAAACAAATCTTCTGTTAATATTAAATATAAGTGTGTTAGGCAATGTAATTTTTCAAAAATACCATTCATATTAAAGGTGCATGAGAGAATCGGAAAATATAGATATGTGTACCTTGCCATTCATATTCCAAGTGACAATGTGCATGCACAGATTATCAGGGCCAATAGTCCAAGAGAACTTACTGGGCCTCCTTTTGATCCTTCTGATTCCCCTAGAGGAGGTCTTTTTTTTGCTTAAATTTCTTTCCAAAAAATTGAGTATATCCTTCCTTTGCAGCCTGTTATCCCCGATATCTAGGGATAACTAGGAGATCATGTCTCGAGGCCCACATGGTCCTAGACATGGAGTACCGAGAGCAGGAGCGACTTGAGCATGGCCCTGGAGGG
>JZKD02S2153928.1:27438-43728 GCA_000966675.3 Picea glauca
ATCACCTGATGCAATGAGTGCTAAGTGGACTATTCAAATCATGAGAATTATTGGTCAGTTGCGACTAATACTCATGGATATGGGTCATAGATTAATGACTTACAATACGTAGTTAATCCCCAAAATAATATCTAATATCTTGCACTGCGGAAGCCCCTATATGCTTAAAATACATATACACATTTGGTCAAAAAGGATCCAATCAACATCATTATATGTACCATATCATGGGCCCAACAATGACATGGTATAAGATGTGCCATATTTGAAAATGTGTCAACCACCACTAAGATCGAATCATTCCCCCTCTGGGTTCTTGGAAATCCCAGAACAAAATCCATACTTACAACATCCCACGACCTGTCTCGAATAGGTAATGGTTGATATAATCCGGTGTTCTTTTGCTTTCCTTTAGCATGCTGGAAAATTTTGCATCTGTCCATGAAATTCGTCACATTATACCTCATACCTATCCAATAATATGAAGAACTCAATTACGCATATTTTTTTATCATGGCCAAAGTGTGTAGCCAATCCTCCACCATGTTTTTCCTTTAACAAATTGTCCCTCATTGAGCATCTTGGGATACACAATCAACTTCCTTTGAATAATAGTCCTTCTTGGATCATATAATCCATCCATTGATGTCTCTCTCTCAACAAAGGATTTTCACATGCTTCGTAAGCTTCCTTGAAGTTTTGGTCTTCCTAGTACATCTCCTCGAGGTGCTCAAATACCAAAGTCTCCACTTGGAATTCCTGCAAGATTAAACATCTCATGCTCAAATCATCTGCAACTTTGTTAGAACTCCCATTAATATTCTTAATGAAAAAAGTAAAATTCTACATGAATTCTATCCATTTGGCATATCTCTGGTTGGATTTCTCTTGTCTGGTTATGAACTACAAAGCATGATTGTCAGTATACAAAATAAACTCCTTTGGCATGAGATAATGTCTCCAGTTTTTCAAATCTTGAATTAAAGCATAAAATTCCTTTTCATATGTTGAATGCTTCTTCTTAGCATCATTCAACTTCTCACTGAAATAAGCAACAAGCTTATCATCCCGACTCAAGATTACGCCAATGGCCACTCCACTTGCATCACACTTAACCTGGAAAGTCTTCTTAAATTCCGACAAAACTAAAATAGGTTGTTCTGTTATATATTCTTTGAACACTCTAAATCCTTTCTTGGTTTCTTTTGTCCAGTCAAAAGAACCACACTCCTTATTTATATTATTGAGTATGGGTGCGCAAATACTACTGAAATTCCTAATGAACTTTCTTTAAAAACTTGCTAACCCATGAAATCTTCTTACCTCAAACATACTTCTTGGATAAGGCCACTCTCATATATCCCTCACCTTTTCTAGATCCATATTCAATTCATTTGAAGAGATTACAAATCACAAATACGCAATTTCTTTTTTCATAAAAGAACATTTCTTCAAATACACCAACAAATTTTCCCATTGTAACATTCTCAACACCATCTTCAAGTGTCTTAAATGCTCCTCTTCAGTCTTACTAAAAAGTAGAATATCATCTAAATAAACAATCACAAACTTCCCAATAAAATATTTGAGCACTTCATTCATTAACCTCATGAACATACTTGGAGCATTCCTTAAGCAAAATGGCATAACAAGCCACTCATACAATCCTTCATTTGTTTTGAATGTTATTTTCCATTCATCTCCTTCTCTCATTCTTATCTGATGGTAACCACTCTTCAAGTATATATTGGAAAAATAACTAGCTCCACTCAAACAATCCATCAAATCATCCATTTTGGGTAAAGGAAATCTATATCTGATGGTTATCTTGTTTATGGCTCTAGAATCTATGCACATTCTCCAACCTCCATCTTTCTTTGGATTCAACATAGTTGGTATTGCACATGGGATCAAGATTTCTCTGATCAAACCTTTATCCAACAAATATTGGACCTACTCATTGACCTCTTCATTCTCCTGAGGGGTCAATCTGTATGCTTCTTTGTTTGAAAAACTTTCTCCTGGAATAAGTTCGATATGGTGACTGATAATTATGATAGGCGGTAAAGTATGAGGTAACTCATCCACCACAATGTCAATAAACTCATCCAATAACTCCTGAACTTTTATAGAAAAATAGTTCATAGAACGGCTTGTAGGGATGACTCTAACTTACCTATAACATAAAATTGCATTTCCTGGTCTTTCTTGACTTATTTCAAGAGATCCTTTCCACTCATGAGAAGTATACTAGGAGTAGCCTCCTCTTTGACTCATTTATCCTCTATTGGAAACACCATATGTTTACACCCATTTTTCTCAAGGGTATAAGTATACTTCTTCCCATCATGTAAGACATTCCTTTCATATTGCCACAGTCTCCCCAACGGAACATGACAAACATCCATGGGTATGGCATCACATAAAAATTCATCCATATAACCATCTATTTAAACTCAACTTTACACTGTTGACTTACCATGACTTGATGTCCTTTTTGCAACCAAGACACCCTATACAAATTCGGATGTGCTGTCATCTCCAAATTTAGATTTTCCACCATCTCTTTGGATACCAAATTTCCAGTGCTTCCACTATCTATGATCACCTTGCATACTTTGTCTTTAGAATTGCAAGTAGTTTTGAACAAGTTGTTTCTCTAAATTGGTTCCATTACCTCTTTCTCTGGCTTTACAATAACTTTCCTCATCATGAGGGATATTCCTTCTTCAGTCGCCTCTACTTTCATCTCTATCTCCACATTTCTCTACTGCGCCTCATAAATGTGAGCTTCCTTAACTCCTGCATTTTTCCTTTCAGGACATTCCCAAGATATGTGCCCTATTTTTCTACAAACATAACACTTCACTTCTCCTNTCAGTTGCGACTAATACTCATGGATATGGGTCATAGATTAATGACTTACAATACGCAGTTAATCCCCAAAATAATATCTAATATCTTGCATTGCGGAAGCCCCTATATGCTTAAAATACATATACACATTTGGTCAAAAAGGATCCAATCAACATCATTATATGTACCATATCATGGGCCCAACAATGACATGGTATAATATGTGCCATATTTGAAAATGTGTCAACCACCACTAAGATCGAATCATTCCCCCTCTGAGTTCTTGGAAATCCCAGAACAAAATCCATACTTACAACATCCCACGACCTGTCTCGAATAGGCAATGGTTGATATAATCCGGTGTTCTTCTGCTTTCCTTTAGCATGATGGAAAATTTTGCATCTGTCCATGAAATTCGTCACATTATACCTCATACCTATCCAATAATATGAAGAACTCAATTACGCATATTTTTTATCATGGCCAAAGTGTGTAGCCAGTCCTCCACCATGTTTTTCCTTTAACAAATTGTCCCTCATTGAGCATATTGGGATACACAATCAACTTCCTTTGAATAATAGTCCTTCTTGGATCATATAATCCATCCATTGATGTCTCTCTCTCAACAAAGGATTTTCACATGCTTCGTAAGCTTCCTTGAAGTTTTGGTCTTCCTAGTACATCTCCTCGAGGTGCTCAAATACCAAAGTCTCCACTTGGAATTCCTGCAAGATTAAACATCTCATGCTCAAATCATCTGCAACTTTGTTAGAACTCCCATTAATATTCTTAATGAAAAAAGTAAAATTCTACATGAATTCTATCCATTTGGCATATCTCTGGTTGGATTTCTCTTGTCTGGTTATGAACTACAAAGCATGATTGTCAGTATACAAAATAAACTCCTTTGGCATGAGATAATGTCTCCAGTTTTTCAAATCTTGAATTAAAGCATAAAATTCCTTTTCATATGTTGAATGCTTCTTCTTAGCATCATTCAACTTCTCACTGAAATAAGCAACAAGCTTATCATCCCGACTCAAGATTACGCCAATGGCCACTCCACTTGCATCACACTTAACCTGGAAAGTCTTCTTAAATTCCGACAAAACTAAAATAGGTTGTTCTGTTATATATTCTTTGAACACTCTAAATCCTTTCTTGGTTTCTTTTGTCCAGTCAAAAGAACCACACTCCTTATTTATATTATTGAGTATGGGTGCGCAAATACTACTGAAATTCCTAATGAACTTTCTTTAAAAACTTGCTAACCCATGAAATCTTCTTACCTCAAACATACTTCTTGGATAAGGCCACTCTCATATATCCCTCACCTTTTCTAGATCCATATTCAATTCATTTGAAGAGATTACAAATCACAAATACGCAATTTCTTTTTTCATAAAAGAACATTTCTTCAAATACACCAACAAATTTTCCCATTGTAACATTCTCAACACCATCTTCAAGTGTCTTAAATGCTCCTCTTCAGTCTTACTAAAAAGTAGAATATCATCTAAATAAACAATCACAAACTTCCCAATAAAATATTTGAGCACTTCATTCATTAACCTCATGAACATACTTGGAGCATTCCTTAAGCAAAATGGCATAACAAGCCACTCATACAATCCTTCATTTGTTTTGAATGTTATTTTCCATTCATCTCCTTCTCTCATTCTTATCTGATGGTAACCACTCTTCAAGTATATATTGGAAAAATAACTAGCTCCACTCAAACAATCCATCAAATCATCCATTTTGGGTAAAGGAAATCTATATCTGATGGTTATCTTGTTTATGGCTCTAGAATCTATGCACATTCTCCAACCTCCATCTTTCTTTGGATTCAACATAGTTGGTATTGCACATGGGATCAAGATTTCTCTGATCAAACCTTTATCCAACAAATATTGGACCTACTCATTGACCTCTTCATTCTCCTGAGGGGTCAATCTGTATGCTTCTTTGTTTGAAAAACTTTCTCCTGGAATAAGTTCGATATGGTGACTGATAATTATGATAGGCGGTAAAGTATGAGGTAACTCATCCACCACAATGTCAATAAACTCATCCAATAACTCCTGAACTTTTATAGAAAAATAGTTCATAGAACGGCTTGTAGGGATGACTCTAACTTACCTATAACATAAAATTGCATTTCCTGGTCTTTCTTGACTTATTTCAAGAGATCCTTTCCACTCATGAGAAGTATACTAGGAGTAGCCTCCTCTTTGACTCATTTATCCTCTATTGGAAACACCATATGTTTACACCCATTTTTCTCAAGGGTATAAGTATACTTCTTCCCATCATGTAAGACATTCCTTTCATATTGCCACAGTCTCCCCAACGGAACATGACAAACATCCATGGGTATGGCATCACATAAAAATTCATCCATATAACCATCTATTTAAACTCAACTTTACACTGTTGACTTACCATGACTTGATGTCCTTTTTGCAACCAAGACACCCTATACAAATTCGGATGTGCTGTCATCTCCAAATTTAGATTTTCCACCATCTCTTTGGATACCAAATTTCCAGTGCTTCCACTATCTATGATCACCTTGCATACTTTGTCTTTAGAATTGCAAGTAGTTTTGAACAAGTTGTTTCTCTAAATTGGTTCCATTACCTCTTTCTCTGGCTTTACAATAACTTTCCTCATCATGAGGGATATTCCTTCTTCAGTCGCCTCTACTTTCATCTCTATCTCCACATTTCTCTACTGCGCCTCATAAATGTGAGCTTCCTTAACTCCTGCATTTTTCCTTTCAGGACATTCCCAAGATATGTGCCCTATTTTTCTACAAACATAACACTTCACTTCTCCTCCTCTTCCTCTTCCTCTACCTATGGGAAAAGGATTTCTTTCTCTAGAGTGTCCTCCTCTCTCTATCTCACTGTTAAATCCTCCAGCTTCTCTGAATTTATGGAACTTTTTTCTAGTGATTCCTCTTCCTTTTTTAGGACTCTTCCCCCTATTCCTCTAACTATGCTTCCTTGTCAGTTTTTCTTCTTTTTTCAGGACTGCCTATAAGCAACTTCTACTATCATCATTGTCATCATACTAATATCATCCTAGATTTCATATCTCAATCCATTTATATACCTAGAAAAATTATCTTCATCATTCTCCCTATGTCCTACCCTTATATTCAACTTATAAAACTCTTCAGTATAATCCTTCATTGACAAAGATTTCTACAACGATCAATAGAAAATTTCACCACCAAAATTACACATTCTCCATCGACGTACTGGCCCATTTGATTACAAAAATACAACATGGTTCTACATCGATATTATAGAAATTAAAATTACAATCTACTCTTGCTAATATAACATTCAATAAAATACTGTAACAATGGAGGACAGAGAGTTGATGATGTCATTCAAAGACTTGTTCTCCTTTCATTCTCCCACTTTCTAATTGCTGAAACTTAACCGGTACCTCCCAACCAACTCTAGGGGTACTCTTGCTAGGCTTATACTTTTACTAGGCTTAGAATTTTGTTAGGCTTTATAATTAATAATTTACTGTTTAATTAATTATTTTATTCTTACAAGGTCTATTCATTTCAATGTTTTCTAGGCCACCTAAATTTATTGACTCAAGTTTTAATTATTTGACGTGCCCTTCAAGAGTCACCTCCATGCTCCAAGGGTGCCTTAGACTAGTTTTGTAAGTTTGTTTGACCCTTGGAGTCAACACTCCATTCGAGCGACCTTGTGATAGACTAAGGGCTTCTAAGGAATAACGAATACGCCTTATTGCGTGCCCCTTAGAATCTTCGTGAGCGACTGTATTAGTCTTCCTTCATGACACCATGGACCTCTCGAACTAGGTAATCGTTAACCTACATTTCATACCACGATGAAGTGCTAGTAGGTTGTGACAGGTCCGCTGCCACACCTCTCCCTCAATGTCTGGTTTCTGTGCATGGCCCCTCTACTCCTTATGTGATTTGGATTAGCAAGCATCGTCAAGCCTGCATCCACTAACAAAAAAAATGTCAATAATATATATACATAATCATACCGAAATAAATCATTTGTCATATGTGCGTAAAATGAAATACTAAAAAAAATACAATCCACTCCCTGACTCAATCTGGAGTCCAAGGAGCTCCATTGATGCAATCAACATCCATAACCTAGCATGTGCCCTGCACACTCAGGAAAAATCATCAACAGTATCTGTCAATACATATACATCCATTTAACAACATGTCACAATACATTGTCATTATCATATATAACCCATAATCGAGACGAAATCAAAATATAGCATACCCAGATCACTTGTATGCAAGTGTGATCAAAGAATATGTCAATGAAAGTGTGCTCGGTAGAGAGGGATGTTACAAATGCTTAGAGATAAGGATCATCTTTCTTATGTCACATCATCCCACCACTATAGTTTATTTACCCTAATTAAATTTATTATCTCTAAGCTTATGAGCATGTAATCACTGCCTCTCTATTATAGCTAAGCTTAGGTACAAGCTTATCATCATTACTTATGGGTATACTCTTACACTATGATTTCCATTGAGATTTAATATGAATAGTAACTCTACTAGTATTAGAGGTGATTAGAATACTAGTATATCACTAGTACAAAGCTTGCCATAATATAATAGGTTACTGATTTGACATGGGATGAATAGGCTTAGGTACCAAGTTAAGAGTGTCAAATACTATGATTCCCATAGATACAAGGATTATTCAAGTAATGTTACTATTACTAAGCTGACTGATTGGTCTAATGACCATTGTTTAACCACTCTTTCTATTGGTTACTTGCATAAGTGATTACGATCTTACTTATCACTAGTTTCATAGCTTAGTATTCTCCATAATTAAGCAAAGATAGATTACGTATTCTTAACGGGTCATATATAACAACAACTAGTATGAGTTCTATATCAATAATAAGAACATATCCTTAGTAAATATTAGTAATATACAACCCTTATAGTGTTCGGGCATGTCCATGTACATGGACAGGCCCGACTACTAATTTATTTTTTAATGCCTTATACTTGTTAGAGTTTGAAATTGGGTTTGATTCATAACAATGACTAATCTCAAACATTGGAAGACAACCTAACAAACTATAATTATTAATTGAATTTCCATCACAAATTTCTCTTACACTAACTCTATGTTAACAAAAAAATTAATATTGTTACTACAATAACAAAAAAATTACAAAGTTACAAAGGCTTACTTCTTAAAATAAACATAAAGCACAACATTCTTAAAAATCATAATGCACAACATAACATAACTATAAGAATACCAATAATTCATTGTAGAATGTGATGATATATATTATGATTCCAAAGTTAGTGAACATGGAAGCAAGGAAAAAGGGCCCTACTATAGATAGTGAAACTGTTTCCTTAAATATTAGCCAATCTTTTTTCATCTAATCTTAAAATTTCTTGTTATTTAATGTTGAGCGGGCATGTCCATGTACCTGGACAGGGATGAAATTCGGTCTGTCCATGTACATAGACATGCCCAATTTCAGGCCTGTCCATGTTCGATAATTTAAATTTCATAAAAAAATTAGCAGAAACAAAAAACATGACTTAGGCTTGCCTCTCTGGACTAGTGAAGCCTCTGGAGCTCTCACCAACCGATGCCACCAACTGCAACACCCACCACAAATTGCAACGAATTCCACCTACCACCCAACAATGAACACTTGCAGACTCTCAATAGTTTGGGAAACGTTCAAATGGCCGAGAGGTAGGGGATATATAACAATTTTTTCGGTCGAAAAAAATTTCGGCCGAAAAATGTTTTCGACCGAATGATTTTGTCAGCTGAAACATTTTTCGGCAGAAAAGATTGTACTGAACAAAATATTCGCCCGAAAAATCTTGTATATGACTATCCAAGGCTCCGTCAGGGTGTCGTTCGGTTTGACGTCAAAACGTTTGGCCTAAAAATGTTTCAGCCGAAAAAACCTTTCTCTCGGTCAAAAGAATTAAGAGTTCGTCTGAAAAATGGCCACTAGGAATTTTGGAGACCCTATTCTCACAAAAGTGTAACCCACCTTCATAATTTTACTCCTAATTTAATAATATGTTATTGGATATATTCCATCTTACTCTCCAACTCTTTTTGATATTGAAAAATATTTCCAAAGGCCTATTTGTTTCATATATTCATCCTCTATTTAAAGTTCCCCAATCATTACTAAAATACATACATATTTGAGCCTATCATTCCTCCTACTTTTTCCCACCGGACTTTAATATTGTCTAGTAAGTCCATATGCAAAAGCCAAAAATTTACATAGAAAAAAGATTTATCCTTGGGTGTTTCTTAGATATCCCATTTTATGCATATAGGCTAGTGGTGTGAGCTTGTGCTTGGTAGGATTTTTTCTTTCATAGTGACCACATTCCTTAACAAACTTTCTGATAATAGGAAGAAATATAATCGGACCGTAATGTATTATGGTCCTATCCTTTTATTACTCCAACTATTGAAACCATTTTGAGTCCTAATATCCACCAATATAAATTCTTGTATGATTTCATTGAAGCAATATCTGTCCTCCTCCAACTAAACAATTCCTCTCATCTTTTGACAAAGGTTGGTTATCATATTTAAGTCTCCTCCTATGATCCAAGGTTGGTCACGAAGAAGTGTTCCCATTGTTTGTAGAGCATTAAGGAATTATGTTTTTTATTAGGGATTGTAGGGACATACACATTTGTGATAGTTCCACATTCAATAGATCTAGTTTATTTGAAACTTGTTTATATAGTTATATATGCCTCTATAATATCCCAAAGTACCACTTGGGAGGGATTCCATAGGATTTCCACCCCCACCCCCATGCCTCCCCAAAAAACCTGTTTGCACTAATAACCACATATTTAGATCCTTTCCATCTCTTCTTTGCATTCAATAACATTTTTTCATTGTCACGTATAGTTTCTTGGATCATCATGATATTGGGTTTTTCCTTTATTACCCTATTCTTAAGAAACCTTTATTTTACTCATTTGTTCAACCCTTTGATATTCCATGATATTATCTTCATACCAAACCTTGGTTGGGTAACAAGGTACTTACTCGATAGCACTATTTATTTCCCTAAGTCTACCAATTTATCTCCTTCTTCCTAAATTTTTGCTTCCTCATTTATCGACCTATTTTATTTTCCTCCCCATCAATTTTATTTTTATATTTGATATTGGATTCTCTAATTCCTAATCCCATTGGCTTCCCTTTTATTTGGTTATTGGTTCCCATCTTGATTTTTCCTTTGATTTTTTTTTGAAGTAGTTGTATTTGTTTTTATGTAATATTTACCAGATGGTATTCTCCATATTTCTCTATCAATGTTGGTAAGTCTACCTCAACCATTTTTGTGTCCTTTATGAGTTCCATGTATTCCTCCTCATACTCCAATTCCCATTCCTCCTCTATTTCCAATTCTTATTTGTGGATATTTGCAAATCAAGGACTTATATTTTCCTTATTTTTTACTTAGTTGTTGGTCCATCATGCATATATTCTAATGTAGACTATACGTCCTTATTTTTTACAACTACCTATTCCATTTTTTTTATGTTTTTGTGTGTCATTTTGTTTCTAGTACTTGAAATTTGTTTTCATTTTAGCTTCGTTGTTGGCTGAAGATTTTAGATTATTTTTTCTCTATACCCTAATTAACCCCTCCTGATCAGTTTCTTCCTTTGGTATTTCAAGTTTTTTGTTATGTGGAAAATATTTGTATATATTTCCATGTTCATGACATTTTCTACAAAAAAACAAAATGACACATGCTCATAGTCCAATGTTTGTAGCCAATCATTGTCCTGAAAAATGATATAGGGAGGCTCTGGAAATGCTCCAAACATATTCATATAAATAAAATTACATGAATAAGAGGTGTATTTACCTATTTTATTGTGTTATTATGTCTTAATAAATCTTCCCAATGTATTGTAAAGTGTATATTCCTCCTATTACTCTTGCACAAAATATTAGAGACATATACAAATCAGTGCCTTCATAAAGTATTCTTTCTCTAGGATGAATTATCTAGTCCAAAATTGAATATGCACTCCTACTAAATTAAAAAATTGAGCATCCTCAAATACCCTCTAATGGTCTTCTTCATTTCCAAAAATGATTGCGAAGAAGCCTTTGGATCATAACTTTAGATCTACTTATCCGTTTGGTTTCCATCAAGTTTTGACCCACTAAACAAAATCCTTTTTAGAATTCCAAACACCAATGAAATTTCCCATGACAGTGTGATATTTCATATATTGTATGTAGTCACTAATCCTAGTAGAGGTAACCTCATACCTTAGGTTCTCCTTCATTTTCTCTAGACAACCCCCTTTCATCTTCTTGTCCTCTCTAGTTTTGCACTCCATCTTCCTAGGGTTGTTGGTTTCCCCTACCTCTTTTCCTAGTCCTCTATTATTGGTTTCTTCTTTAGTGAATCCCTATTAGTAACATATTTGAAACAGGGGGATGCATGTTCCTCTTCCATCCCTACCATGGTCACCTGCTCCAAACGCGAAACATTGTCAAGACCTATAACCTCATGTCACTACACTCATTTTTTTCATGGTAACTATATTCATGACCTTGATTCAATAATAGAGTTCACTTTGACAATATAATATATTTTGATTTTATCAAGGATTTATAGGATTGTTCAATTATGATATGAAAAATGACATGAGAATTTATATGAAAAAATAATTTTAAATCTTCTTTTTATGTAGAAAAATATTCTAAAAAATTTCATATCTTCGCTAATATTTCAAATCCATGGTATGATATAGAATATAAAATTGAAAGAAGATATATTGTAATTGTCCCTAATGAGTATAATAGAGATAGTAAGATTAAATATTATAATTCCTTAATAAAAATGAAAATACATGAATATCTAACCAAAAATCAAGACTCAACTTCAAGAACTATGAAAAGAGAACCTACATGATTTTGGGTTAACATCATCCCTAGAAAATCTAAATCAATAGGTAATATAAATATAATTGATTGGAATTTCTACCTTAACAATATTTGTTTTTCCTTGAGTCTATGAATGAATCTAGACCATTAATATTTTCACCAACATTTTTTCAACTGATGATATAAACTCTCGCATTAAATGTTTCATAAATGGGAAAGATAAATATATTAAAGGTTACCTATATGAGTTCTTTAAACTTTGGAGTATGATACTTTTTCGACATATTAATTTTGTTTTTAATCTAGCTATCAAGCAAGGCTTCCCAAAAAATAAATAAAATCTTAATTGTTTCTATTTTCAAATCCCAAAACCAAAATGACCCAACTAATTACTATCATGATTGGCACCCTTTTAGCAAAGTTATTTGGCATGATTATTGAATGAAAAATTAGTCAATGCATTAAGAACAATAATAAAATGGCTATAGGAAAAGCAAGTGTCAATAATAAACATTATACCATTGATCACCTTCTCGCCCTCAGAGTCATCATTGAGGATTATAGAGACAAAAAATATGATCTCGCTTGTTATTTTTTTGATTTTATAAAAGGCATGGTATTTTGTATTTTGATGATCAATAATATTGGGAAATGTTTATAAGAGGAGGCATGCATTGTTATTAACATGGCTGAACTCATTTCCACCCTTCTCTTATACATAGATGATATTTTTCTTCTTGCAAAACATATTGACGATATTCACAAGCAACTCAAAGTTATACAATAATACTGCAAAATTATGAGCTTTCCATTAATACTGATGAATGAAAAATCATGGTAATTAAATCTAGAAAATAATTTAAACTCCAAATTTAGATTGTGATAACACTTTACAAATGTTTAGGCATTAATGGAAATTGTGATTTTAACTATAACCATTGTACAAAGAAGAGAATCACTAGTCTTTGGAAAGCTTGCTATGGTCCTGAAAACAAGTGAAGGAAAATGTTGAGATTTGGGCCTTGAAAATTGATGGAGCCTCAATGCTTTGATTCTATTAATCAACACTTTGATTATATTACCCAGTCAAATTTTTTGTAAGGTGATATACTCATATTAGATTTTTTAAGACCTGAAAGGCCCATATCTATTCTTATTAGACACATAAATATGCATAATAGTTCTCAGACTAAATGCACTTGAATTGATTGATCTGAAATTGGTTGGGTTTGACATATCAAATGTTTTTGCTACAAAACGTTTTTTCTATGGATTATATGCGGTAGCTTATTTTAGTGCTATTTTGAACATGAAATTTTGTTGGGAAAACACTATCCTTGGCTTCTTCAATGTATCTAGTTTATTTGGAAGTTGTATATTGAGCGGATATATTTTCATCTCAATAGACATTCTCCAAATCAGGGTTTCAAAGTGTTTTCAAGCTTCTCACTCTTTGTAATAATTCCATCACCCACGTACATGGTTCATTTATCTCTCTCTTTTCCTTTTTAAACTCTTTTTTTCTTAATCTTTTCCAAGTTCTTATGACAATGGAGAGAACTTACAACAAGCTAGGACTGGAATTTAACATAAGACCTTCCAAAGTAACTATAGAATATTTCTATGACTATTTATATTCAAATATTAACACATTCATAATCACATGGAGAGTGATAGAATAAAATGATATTAAATTTCAGAAGGATATGTTAATGTCCATATCTGACATTGAAAATTGCATAGACACAATATAAGAAAAATGTCAAGTAAAACTCATAGAAGTAGAATGAAAATTAAACCAATGAATTTGGAAACAAGAATAAATTGAAAGAAGGGTTCAAAAATTAGAGAAATACCTAGAAGAAGAGAAAAACCAATCTTCTAAATTTAGTCATAATTCTATCACAGACCTTAAAATTAATGATCTTGAGGATATGATTCATTCCTCACTAGAGTTGAAACCAAATATTAATATCCAACCAATGCAGGAGGAAATGAACAAACTTCTTGAATTCAATCATGAGTGCAACAAGAAATCTCTAGACATTATCATAGATAAGGTAAATGAGACAATTGTTGAAGATGAGACAACCAATTTCTTAGATGTTATATAAAACATATTAGACATTGAAAACCCAGGGATCTTGAGAGTGGATAATATTGCTAAAATCATCGAAGGTAAGAGGCATATAATTTGAATAGAGGTGTAATTTACTAAAAATAATTTAAAGATTATAAAGAAAACCCTACAATTTAATAGGATTTGTTATATTCATAAATCAAGACCTCGGGGACACAATACCTAGCCAAACTTTGAAAGGAAACTTAAAAGGTTAGAGATTCTAGGAAAGAATACAAATGAGGAAAAATGAGGGATATAAAACTTAGAATCCTAACATTGAATTCTTAAGGACTCCCTTAAGGAAGGGTCCTAAGCTAAGAGGGATACTAATATTTTAACTTAGAATTATAATCTAAACCATTTATTTATAGAATATGTTTCTAATATAATACTTAAATACAAAAAAAATTATGAACATTTTGAAATAATTCATAGGGAAATGAGATTTTTATGATGACCCCTTTCCATGACATAGTCATTTGTAATGGGTTGACTACTAACTTGGTTCTCACCTTTTGACATGTATTCATAGGAATGGTAGAAATGCCATTAATTATTAATTATGGGTGAGTATTATATATATATATATATATATTCCATTTAATGTATCAAATTTTGATGTAGGAGAAAGACCACCCCAAGTCAAAGTGGAAATTTGTGAACCTTCTAGAAGATGCAACGTGGCTGAACATATGAGACTTCCTCGTAATTAATTGGATTTGTTTTGAAATTTTTGTTTGTGGCAATTAGTTAGAGATTTTTGGAGAGGATCGTAGATCTAAGATGATCCACGATATTGTATTTTCTTGTTTAAATGTAAGCATGCAAGCATTGTGAGGGAAGAGAGGCGAACACGATGTAGAGATTAGAACATACATCGAGAGTCTTTTGTGTTTTATTTGAGCTTGATATAATAAATATTGCATATTATGTGTGTAAATTATGAATGTATGTATGTAAACATGTGTGATAGAATAATAGTTGCAAGTCGAAGGTTTGTTGCAGGTCTTCATGACATGGAGAATGAGGACCAGAGGAAGGTCAATCATTATCTCATGCTGTATCACATTCCAATTAAATCCTGATCATTTATTGAATGTTCTTGTGGAGAAGGAAAGAGATCGATCGTCAATCACTAAAAGGATCAACAACGATCTATTTTCAAGTGATATCGTGAAGGAGAGATACAACCGTCCATACATAGAGAAGATCGAAAGATGTTGTTGAAAGCGTATCGGAAAAGTACAAAGAGCTTAGTACAAGGAGGTATGACACAAGTGGAATAAGTGGAATGGAGGGGATAATCGTGATTGTTTGATCAAGGTCAAGTTAATTCTTTACCATTGGATCTGTATTATAGTAAATTCGTCACTACATATAGCCTCATAATCATAAACATTTGATCCATATCCATATCGACAGTCCTCATTACGATGGACCATGGACAGTGGAGGTGCTAAGGAATTGGAAATCCTAAAAGGTTTGAGGTTCTGATGACAAAAAATATCAGAGTGACGTAAGAACCTCCATTCAGGAAGTGACACATGGAGAAATGGCCCCATGATATATGGTTTTTGTGGGAAACCTTTAAATGTACATTGACAACTTAGATTAGATCTCGAGTGTAGATTGACAACCCATATTATCGTGGGAATCGTCCCTCGAAAACTTCTACCTTTACAATAGTTTTAAGGAGTCGACGGTGGAGATTAAAACTTCAGGACAAAATATCAATGACCCTCATCATTTCGTATCTTGGCCATTGGGAAATTTTGGTTGATGAGAAGTGTGAAAATTCTTGACATCACGATGTTGAGATATGTCAAGATGACGTCAAATCCCCACTCTGAAAATGACACATGGCTAGAAGGTTCTGGATTATTCAGCGTTCCGAGGTATCCCACGATGAGGCTTTCGAATTTAGTTAAGAAAAATCAATGGTCCAGATATGATATGATATCCAGATTGACGGTGGACATTGTATCTCCAATTGAAATTCATTTCATTGTTCTTGATCGTTGATCAACTCCAAGATCAATGATCCATATTGATCACGTACCCCTACGCTTAATCCCATGGTTCCAGTGTTGGGTCATATGAATATAAAGAATCTTAGCATGAGGGGGTTCGAGGGTGTTAAAGGATCATGTGATGGATCTGGAAAATAGAGACCTACAAAAGAGAAGTGAATTTCCAATGAAATTCATAGATACAAGTTTCGAAGGGAGCATCTAGGCTATGAGGATATTGAATGTGAACCAGGGTGCCATGAATTAAGGGGGATTAAGAAAATATTGTTGCAATGGACCAGTTGAGTCCATATCATGGGTTGAA
>JZKD02S2153939.1:13605-32468 GCA_000966675.3 Picea glauca
GAATAAATGTTGAATGCTAATTGATGAGTTTTTGTGCAAGAGGGAAGTTTTGGGAAAAAGAGCCCCACACTCATTCACCCCCCCTCTAAGTGTGGTAGGTGTGTCCAACAATAGTAGCAAGAAAATATTGGCCGCAACAGTTGAACCTCAAGCCAGCACCATTAACCATCGTCGCTGCTTGAAGACCACGTTGCTGAAACAGTCAAACAGTACGAAAATCCCGTTGTTGAAACAGTCTGTGATTTGCGATGCTGAAACAGTATACATCCATAACAAGAAAAGATAATTAAAGGAGTTGTTACACCGGCCGCAACAACTGTACCTCAAGCCAACACCATTACAATCACTGTAACAACATTTTGCTATGGAAGATCAGAATATCCTATTCCAGCATAGAAGATTAGATCAAACTAAGAATAGGATTTGTACGTACACATGTAATTTTATGCTTAATTGTATTAAGAAGATTCTCCTCTTTAAATAGGGAAGAAATCAGTATTAGAGGGGAGATTACGAAAGGCTTAGCTAGAAAGGAATTATAGAGAAGGAGCGTGTTCACTTTGGATATTGTAACTCATCACATTTGACTGATGAATAAAAGATCATTCTGAACATTTCTTATTAGTTTCTTTCATCTTTGGGGAATCTTGTGAGAAGGAGAGGGCCCACCTTCTTCACAAGATTCACCCATTAGTTTCTGTAGTGTGTTAGTATTGTTTTTATCTATACCTTGTTAAAACTCTGTTTTGTTGAAACTCTGTTTCCACTGATTGTTACATCGTTTTCATACAATTCATTCCTAGGTAATTGTTAATCATTTTGATTGGTAATTCTATTTGCAGAATGAGTTTATGAAAGTGTGATAGTCAGAGACAAGTGCTGAAGATTCCTGCTTTGGGGAATAGGGTCATGTTCTCTGTTACAGAATAGTTAGTCTTCGGTAATTGTTAATCATTTTGATTGGTAATTCTGTTTGCAGAATGAGTTTATGAAAGTGTGATAGTCAGAGACAGGTGTTGAAGATTCCTACTTTGGGGAATAGGGTCCTGTTCTCTGTTACAGAATAGTTAGTCTTCTTTGCAATATGTTGAAAGGTTCCTTTTTCCTAGGTTGCTATTTCTTAATGTAATCTAGGATTCTTCTGATAATTATTCCTTTTTGAATCTTAAACTCTGCAATAGATAGATTGTTTTTACTGTAATTCAGAGTAGAACTTCTTTCTGTTCAAAGCAAGGTGTGATTAGTTTTACTACAACTTTGGATTTCTTTTGAGATTGATCATATACAGTGTGTGATTGTCTTTGAAATAAACAGACTTTCCTGGGTTGACAATTTATGTAACACTTGATTGTTTTAATTAATAAACAATTACAGTGACCAATAGTCGTTACATCCATATTGCTTGTTTACTTCCATGTGTGGTTGTCATGTATTCATCTTTTGTTGTCGACAAGGATACGATCTCCTATCACTCACTCATCTAGTTTGTTTCTCCACTGAAAATCTTGAACACATATCCATCAGTTGAAATTTGTCGATCTAGATCTCCATCCCAGTTGACATCGACAAAGCCATGTACATATATGTCACTGTCAACTTCAGGGTTTCCTTGGTAGCATATATCATACTCTTTTTCACCACATAAATACCTAAACACTCTTTTGACAACTATCCAATGTTCTTTCTTAGGTGTTGAAATGTATCTGCTCAATACTCCAACTGCATGAACAATGTCTAGTCAGGTGCAGACCATCATATACATCAGAATACCAACAACAGTTGCATAGGGAACACGTGTCATTTCCTCTATTTCTCCTTGTATCTTTGGATATTGTTCAGTAGTTATTTTTTCTCCCATCAAAATTGGAACTTTCACTGGTCTACTATATTGCAAGTTGAAAAATTTCAAGATTGTTTCAATGTATTTCATTTGGTTCAACAAGATATTTTTAGTTTCTCAATATATGTTGATCTCCATTCCCATAATGATTTTTTTTTCACCGAGATCCTTCATGTTGAAATTGTAGGATAACTACTTCTTCACCTCCTTTATATCATCCATGTTTTTCTTGACCGGTATTATGTCTTCGACATACAAGACTACAAATATGAAATGACTTCCTTCTTCCTTGAAATATACATAGTGATCAACCTTGCTTCTCACAAATCCCAAACTAAGTATGTAGGTATCAAACGTCCAGTACCACTCTCTTGGTGATTTCTTCATACCATAAAGGGATATTTTCAGTTTGCACACTAGCTCTTTCTTGATTGTTACTGCAAAATTTTCAAGTTGTTTCATGTAGATTTTTTCTTCCAAGTCCCCATGTAGGAACATTGTATTCACATCCATTTTATCTATGTTAAGGTCAAATGATGCATCCAGAAACATTATTACTCTAATGGAAGTTAATTTTTCAATAAGGGAAAAAATCTCACCAAAGTCGATTCCTTCCCCTTGAGAGTATCCTTTCTCTACCAGTCGAGCTTTGAATTTCTTGACTTAACCTATCGCATTCATACTTTTATTGAATACCCACTTGCTACCAATGGGATTCCTTGCATTAGGTAATTTGACTAATTCCCGTGTCTCATTTTTGCGCAAGGATTTCATTTCTTTGACCATGGTGTCCTTCCATAGTTTACTCTATGTCGAGTCGACTACCTCCCTGGCCAATTGGGGATCCTCGTCGGTGGAAGTTAACTCAAATGCAGAATGGAATTCATGCAGACTATATCTTTCAATTAGTTTCTTTACTTTTTTGGACCTCCTTACGAGTACCGGGGTCGATTGCTCCACCTCTTCATCTAATTCACTTGATTCATCTGAATCATCTTCTTCTTTGTTCCTCAGTTCAAACCTCACCTTATTTGGATATTTCTCTATTTAAACCTTGTCAGACTCTGATATTCCTCTAAATTCTCTGAAGACCACATCTTGACTGTGCTTTGTTTTCCTTGATGCAGGATCCTAGATCTTATATCATTTCATTCCTTCCCTATACCCAATGAAAATACACTTTACTTCCTTCTTTTCCAACTTATTTCTCTTCTCTTTGGGAACATGCATGAATGCATCACACCCAAATAATTTGATTTGTTTAAGTGAAATATTCTTAACAAACCATACATCATGTGCATTTGTGTTGACTAGCGTTGACAAAGGAGACCTATTTATCAAATATTTTGTAGTGTTAATTGCCTCCGCCTAGAATTCTTGTGTGATCCCTACATCTCTGAGCATGCTTCTGGCCTTATCCATCATTGTCCTATTCATTCTCTCAAAAACTCCATTTTTTTGTGGGGTATATGGTGTGGTATTTTTGCATACTATGACATACTTCTTGCATAAATGCTCAAAATCCTTTCCATGGAATTCACCACCATTGTCAATTCTCAACACTTTAATCTTCTTATCTGTTTGGTTTTATATAAGAGATTTATTCCTTAGCAAATATACCCATGTCTTCTTGGAAAAATCATCTATGAAGGAGACATAATACAAGGATCCACCAAGTGAAGGAACTGTTACAGGCCCAAACATGTCACTATTTATCAATTCTGGAATCCCCTTTTCCCTTGTCGTTCCAAATGGGAACCTAACCCAATTTTGTTTTCATATATGCAATGTTCACAAAAATTGACTTCCAAATGAAAATTAGGAAAATATTCGATCATGCCTTTTTTTTGCATAGCTCAAATTTATTTTTCACCAATGTGTCCCATCCTCTAGCGCCATAACATGGTCGGGTCAACCCGATGAGAGCCTTTCAAGTTGGTTGTTGTTGAGTTGATTTCAATTGAGTCGGGAATAGAATCAAGTTTAAATTCGATTCGAGTCAATTCATAGTCGAGTCACCCTTAGGAACAACAATATCATTGCATCTAGTCGAATCAATATCTCCCAAAAACTTATACAGGGTTCCAATTCAAACTCCTTTCATCAATACCATCACACCTCTGAGCACCATTTCACATGTATCCTTTTGAAATAGAGTGTGCACTCCTACATCACTCATCTTGTTGATAGATATCATGTTTCTTTCCAAACCCATATTTGGTAGCACACCTGGAAGGGTAATACTCCTCCCATCTTACAATATCGATCAGACTTTTCCTTGTCTAACCATTTTAGTTGTCGAGTTGTCCCCCAAGAACACATCTCCCCATTCATGTCTCTCATATCCGCAAAACCATTTTCTGTGTGGTTTCATATGAAAGAAATCTCTTGAGTCAATCAGCCAAACATATTGATCCAAATATGTTGATTGATTCCATATACAGATCACCTCCTTTATCTGGATTATTTTTTCTCGTAGTTGACTAATTCTCGTTGGATATTGTACTAATTGTTTCTCGTAGTCGACTACTTCTCACCAGATCTTGTACTAAAATATGTCACCTTCAACCTACAATATCTCTTGTACTTCCTAGCTCTACAGCATTTCTAGCATCTTCTCATGGACTAAACCGGGGATTTGGATCTACCCTTCGAATTATATATTCTACCAGAGAATTTTCCTTTATCTCATTTAACCAGTCAACCTTTCACCATTAAGGCATATTTGGCTGATCCTTCCATGTTCTTCCTTATCATTTATTCTAATAGTATATATGCAATGCCATCTTCAAGTGTCAATGTGGTCAAATTACTCTCTATAGCCATGATTAGACTATCCCAAGAGTCAGGAAAAGAACATGATAGGCTTATACATTTCTCCTACTCAATGATTTTAATATCTACAGACGATAACTAGCTTACTACAGTATTGAATGCATTCAAGTGCTTAGTCACCAAACTTCCATCACTTATCCTTGGGAGATACAATTTACTCCTAAGGAATAGCTTTTTTACTAGGGATTTTTATTGGTGCAAACTTCCCAACTTGTCCCACGGTTTCTTTGTTAAGTCTTCGACTAAGACATTTAGCAATACCAAATCTTCAAGATAGATTCGAATTGTACTCCTTTCTCTTCTTTCGATTTTCTCCCATTCTTCCCTCAACATACCCTCTGGAATGGTTATTGGATAGACCAATTCCCATTGTTATTGATTCAATATTAAGATTCCAAAGCTCAAAATTATGACCATTGAATTTTTTTATCTCTATTCTCAAGTTGTTTGCCATTCTTTCAAGCACAACTTTAAATATCATTGATTTACAACTCCCACTAGATTTATGGTTTAGCACAAATCCAAGATCTGTCAAACCAAGCATTGATACCACTTTTTAGGAAATGAACTTTCCATGATAAACCCACTAGGAAACACAAGACAAATTTTAAGAAAGAAAATAAATGACAAAGCACATACACATTGCATAGAGATTTTACCTTGGAAACCCAAATGGGAAAACCAACATTGCTTGAGAGTCTTGCTCTCTTTTTGTATTATTCATTTCAAATAAAGAGTTACATGAATAAACTTGGTCTACACCTAAGACACAATTTCCATCATACTCTCTTACATTTCACAAGAACAACTACGTTGTGAATTCAACTTGCATCTACATGACCAACAACTTAGTGCTAAATATTAGCATGAAGATTAGAATATAATACAATGCAACATGCCTTATTTATAGGATTTATAATAGGAAAAACCCTAAATCATGGCACCCAAAAATGATTATAGATCCACGTAGATCATTGGCTACAAATACCGTGAATCTTGTGATTCTGTTACAGTCAACTACCAATCGAATACACATTCGACTTGCAATCGTTCTCCAGTTGGTTTCCACCCAACCTCCTGTTAACCTTTTGTTGGATAATTCTTGGTCAATCTCTTCGACCTTTAACCTCAATGTAACTATTGAATCAACTTATTTTTCTGTCGAAATATCTCCCAGTCGATCCACCTCAACTGCCAGTCAATATATTATTCTTTCACTGCAAATAATATAACATTCCCAACAATAAACCCCTAAAATTAATTTCTCAAGGGATATGGACTCGAGACCCCCAATAGGGGACCTATAGTCATCTAAACAATACAAAACATACCCAACATTCTCCCACTTGTTGTTTTATTTACATACATGGGGCATAGGATTTCATGATCAATAATACAAGGTAGAAATGTCCATTGGTTCTCTACACCAATAGAACTTCTCATTGCTCACAGATTTTGTTAATGAATCTACAACATTCTCCAAAGTGTCCACCTTCACCAATAACACCTTCTTCTCTTCAACAATATCTCTCACAAAGTGATATTGAACATCAATATGCTTTGTCTTTGAATGATAATATAGGTTCTTTTCCAGGAAGATTGCACTCTGATTGTCACAAATTACAATCTATCCTTACAACTTGTTGTACCAACCCAATACCCGAACACAATCTCTATAACCATACCACTTCCTTTCTTGCATGAGTGGTTTCCATCTATTCAAATTTTTTAGTTGAGAGTTCCACTACAGACTACATTTTTCTCATCCAACCAATTGCTCCTCAAAATAAGTTAAACACATACAAAMTTGTAGATATTTTGTGATCTATATCTCCAACCTAGTATACATCAACAAACCCATGTATGTCCAACACTCTATCCAATATTGGTATTCCTCGATAGCACAATCCATAACTAGTAATKCCACACAAATACMTGAAAACTCTYTTTATTGTTATTCAATKCTCATTYCTTGGTTTTGACAWATACCTGCTCAAAACTCCCATTGCATGTGYAATGTCCAATCTAGTACAGACCATTGCATACATCAAATTGCCAACTGCACTAGMATATAGAACATGAAACATGTCCTCTTACTCTTCCCATGTCTTGGGACRCTGATCTATAGCTAACTTTACACCTACATGAATAAGAACCTTTATCAGTCTACATTCCTACATATTAAACCTCTCYAATATTGTATTGACATATTTCCTTTGATTTAACCAAAGTTTCATATTTATCCRATCTCTTTTAATTTCCATGCTCAAAATGAAATTTKCAGCACCAAGATCCTTYATRTCAAATTTAGAGGACAACTAAGTTCTCATATCCTAGATAATCTCCTTGGTGTTTCCTATCRGCAACATATCATYCACCTACAAGACAAAATAAATARGACAATCACCGACTAATTTGGAATACACATAGTGATTAGATTTTCTCCTTGTGAAGCCAAGTCCCAACATATAAKTCCACAYCCTTGGTGATTKCTTTAACCCATATAGGTACTTTTTTAGCCTACATACCAACTCTTTATTTCCCTTCACTGYAAAGCCTTCTAGTTTCTTCATGTATATTTCTTCTTACAGATCCCCGTGTAGGAATGTTRTCTTCACATCCATCTATTCTACTTCAAAATCAAGAGCAACAAMATCATATAAAAKAAATCTAATATAAGTTARCTTGGCATCATGAGAAAAAGTTTCACYGAAGTCAATTCCCTCTACTTAGGAATAACCTTTTGCAACTGATCGAGCTTTGYATTTMTCCACTTTTCCTTTTGCATTCAACTTCTTCTTAAATACCCATTTGCTTTCAATGGTATTTCTTCCAACYGACAACTCCACTAGATCCCAAGCYTCRTTATTTTCCAAGGCTAYCATTTCTTCAACCATGGATTTTTTCTATATTTTTCCATCCTCTAACCACTAYCTCCCTAATAGTTATAAGATCATCATCAATAATAAACAAATAAAATTAGARAAAAAATTAGRTGGATTATACCTTTCTRGTTTCCTTCTTTCTYGAATCGATCTCCTCAATACCAAAGTATGAGGTTCTTCTTCTTCTTATCATGTTCTTTTGTAGAGTATAATTCATCATCCTTCAATTCAAKCTTTGTTTTCTCTGGATCTTCCACCCTGGGTAGGACTTCCTRTTTGACAACATCTTTGATTTCTCTAAATGCCACATCTTGACCATACACTACCTTMTTATTTTATGGCTTCCAAATATTATAACATTTCAAACCATATTTATAACCAATAAAKATACGCTTTTCARCCTTTTATTCATCTTACTTTTATTTTCCTTTGGAACATGTACATAGGCATCATAGCCAAATAMTCTAAGATGTGTAAGAGATGTTTTCCTACCAATCCATAMCTCRTGTGGAGTCTTGTCATACAACACTGATGAGAGTGATTTATTAACCATGTAACATGCRGTACCCACTGCCTCTGCCCAGAATTCATGTCCTAACTCGACACCACTRAGCATGCTCCTTTATTTTTCCATCAGTGTCAWGTTCATCCTTTCTACAACTCCATTATACTTAGGTATGTATGGAGTAATCTTCTTCCTTGATATACCACACTTCTTACAAAATTATTCGAATCCATYTCTGCGGAATTCTCCACCATTATCTGYTCTTAGCACCTTAATTCTCTTCTCTRTCAGATTCTCCCCAAGARCCTTAAACTCTTTAAATTTSTCAAAGACTTCAAATTTATTCATGAGGAAATAAATCCATGTATTCCTCGAGAATTCATCTATAAATGATACATAGCACATAGATTTACCCAGTGATGGAACCGACACAACCYGAAAATACTATCTTCTATAAATATCACAAGATTGCTCAAACRTGAAGAAATACTCTTGTCATCCATAGCTTATGTAGAAATTTAGTGRKGGGGGGCATTTAATTTCCATGAAATAGGAAAATTTAATGGGATTTGTTGCARGAACAAYAGGAAGGTAATAAACAATTTACCTAGGATCTTTTATCTTGAGAAGGCATGGTTCCACTATAGAGAAAAAATGAAAATTCACGGTATTTTYCAAAGTTTGGAAATGTGTGGAATATACTAGGGGAGCTATCGAACTCACYGTAGATCACCGAAAAYRGGGTGGTCATGGAAGAAGAGTGATCATCGATGCTTGTTTGAGAGTTTTGAAGCATAGAATAAACTATAATAATGAAAATTTKTTTAGTAAATTTTGTTTTATTTTACCCTACCTTGGTGCACCGTAAGACAATTATACACAYTGGKTCATAATGGCTATGCACACCGGGGMATTTTTCYRGTCCTCATATTTTTATTATAATGGGTAATGGTGTGCCTTATTAGTTTKTCACYGGGGTGTTATTTTTATGTATGCACCAGTAAAAAAAAAAAWATGCAAAAACCTCTWATCACYCRCCTCYGCTAACAACCTCCATTATAAAAAGAGAAAGGATAAATATTTTGGGGARGTTTCATAAAAACCTCYGCTACAAAGTGTTTTACTTGTAGTGAAAGGAAAATATTTATAAGGAGCCCATGTTTGAACCTCCTCTAGCATAGTGAAKCTACAACTATGGAAAACAACTAAAGTGGAATTAAAGAGGACACCYAAAAAATGGAAAGAAATTATAATGGTAATGAGGTGGAATATCTAAATAAAATAAGGTATTCATAWATMATGGATAGTATGGAAGCACCATTCTCAAAACCATAACAAATTTTCAACCACTARCAATGGAACTTTTGGATAAATGGGATATTATTTAGTGGGAGATGGAAGAAAYTTAYTATCAAAAGCAYGGGAGATGGAASAACCTTACTATAGAAAAGTAAGGTTGAAGAATAAATAAAATTGTCCATTACTAAGGTTGTGAACGAGGGAGACTCCAATAGTGTTATTCATTAACCCAACAATATTTCCTCTTCATTTTTCATATGGTAATTTTATTTTCATGTTGCTTCAAGGACATATAATAATACTATGGAATATTGGTGAGAAAATAATCATATTGCATTGTGAGATAAACAATGTTAAGTGTCTTATTTTCCAGTAGAGAAATTACCAACCTTTCATGGTAGTGCAATAGAGGACCCTAATAAACATGTGGAAATATTTATGATTGTGTTTGAAAATTTCCTCATTCAAGAAGATGAGGAGAAAATTTAGGTTTACACATAGATGCTAGTGGGA
Source organism: Picea glauca (assembly GCA_000966675.3). NCBI lineage: Eukaryota > Viridiplantae > Streptophyta > Pinopsida > Pinales > Pinaceae > Picea > Picea glauca. The sequence continues at coordinate 23,483 of JZKD02S2153939.1, forward strand.
GAAGTGATTGATTGGTTTTGGTATTTACCTTATACATACATAGAATTATTTAATGATCTTAATGACACTTTCATGGATAGATTTTTAGAACGTTTTTAATAAGGAGAGAGTGTATACAAACCTAATTTTCCAAAAGAGATGGGGGATTCTATAATTGAGGAGCTTCCAAATACATAAGGAGATATCATTCAAGAGAATCATAGTGAACATGCTAAGATTGATTTTCATCCTACATCGTTTGTATGTATGTAGCCACAAGGGAATTATCAATATGACATAAACCAAGATGACCTCAATAATTCTAGCTTTTTTTTGAGCTCCCAAACTATATATTCTTCACCCAAGGCAAAAGTCAAAAAATAAAATATCCTTCAATCATTAAAAATGGAATGGAATTATCAAAAAGGAAGACAATCTGAAATTTTTATTCTTTAAAACAATGGTAGGTATGTGGATGGTGTCATTGATTTACATCATATGCAAAACCAATAGCCTTAAAAATATTTTCCATAGAAATAGTATTTTATTGTATTTCCACAAACATAAAAATGTTATTTCATAATGGATAAAGTCTTGTATATAAATGTCAATAATCCAAAAATCACAAATCTTGATTTTCAATCAAGAGGTTAAAGAAATACATTAAAGGTTGAGATTGATCATAGGGCCAAGGACAATGATTTTTCTAAATAAGTGAAGGTTAACTAAATAGAGTCGTGATTCCAAGGCATAGTCAATAAATCATTCCAACATCGTCCCAAATTCAATCATGTCTTATTGAAATGTATTATAGCAAACCCACCCTTGAGTTATTTCCATAAGTCATGGTATCATTTGTGGTATGTTTTTTGAATTTGATATGAATTCACAAATGAACTTGATATGTGAACAACTCCTTTGAAAGTCGACATATACCTAAAAGGTAGTTTTTCTTGTGTATTTAGTGATATGTATTATATCATTGTATTATTTTTCATTTATCTTGATGCTTTATGGGTGAAAAAATTGGAGGAATCAACATGCATATCCATTTTAGCGGTTGGTTCCAATTTGGAAATTTTTGTCCAAAACAACATCTAAAATATTATGGAGCCATTTTGAGGCTTCAAACAACATTTCTTTTTGGTCCAAACATTTCTATGAGGCAATTAGCTATATTCTACACATTTATATCTTTCCAATTGTGCAAGAATCACCTCCATAGGAGTTGGTATGTGAAGTTTATGCCTCTCCCATGTTGACCTATTGTATTGATCACCATGGTGCTAGTGGATGCCATGTCAACCCCCATTACTTAAGCGTGTGGGAATATCCACATAGTGGATTTTCTAGAAAATGATATAAATTCCAAACTCGATCACTAATTGAGGGTTGAGGAAGTCAATACCCTAACCCTAGACAACTATCAGGCTATGTTAAATACTGGGCCACTCGGAGGAGAAGGGGTTCCATTCTTTTGGTTTATATCTTGCTCCATAGATGCAAAAAACATATGAGAGTGGTATTATGTAATCATAATAGAGGAGGAGATATTATGTAGCATTCGTACAATCCACAATGTCAAAGGTAACCCCATAGAGAGTTCCTCTTTCTTTGTAATTACATTTGAATAAAAGAGCGTAGAGCGGCCTCACCTTCTAGCTATGTTTTCTCCCGTATTGGGTTTCCCAAGTCATATCTTGTGTTTAATTGTGGATTGTGTGTGAGTATTTCTTTATTTTCTCTATTTTTCTCATTTAATCTATTTCACACATTTTAAGCAGAAAAAACAGTAATTAAAGAATCTCATATCTAAAGGAAAAATTAACCTTCAGAGTAAATATTTCAGTATTTTATTGGATCTGTTGTGATGAACTATTCTAGAGGAATATACATGACAGTTTACAAATCATATTGGTATTAGAGTGGTTTTTCCTATGGAATTTGAGGAAAGTTGTAGGATCTAGGAATTGGCTTAAAGATAAGTCACAGAAACCCTAGCCATGGTAGACGAGTATTTTCATAACAACCCTCGATATCCAACAAAAGAGATATTTGAAAATTTGGAAGAATAGGTTGTCGATGTGAACTAAAATATGAAAATCCTCATGGTGGCTCTAGAAAGAAAGCTCAAACTATTCAGAGAATTTGGAGGCTCGAACTCAGAGATAAGAAATACCCATAAAAGGAGTCACAAAAAGAACCTGAGAAAGAACATCCAAGTTCCAATACCATAAACCCTTCACAGTCTTTATTCAATATGGAAGAAAAAGTGGACACAAATCCATACCAAGGTGAGATCGATGCATTAAAACTAAATCATTGGTTGCAGAAAATATAATTTTATTTTAGCATTCTCCATATAGATTAAGAACAAAAGATATCATTTTTCATGCTAAAGTTAGAGGGCCATGCATTAACCTAGTGGGAAATCCATACAGAAACACTTAGGTTGGAGGGTGATCTACCAATAACTAGGCAGGAGGAATTTGAAACCATCATCAAGTCCCAATTATACCCTATCAGGTATGTATAGGACCAATGGATCTAGTGGCACTACTTCATGCAGAAGGGAAGAGTGTACAGGAGTACACCACTGAGTTAAAAAAGATTGTCATCATGTTGGGTATATCTCCCAAGAACCTATATGTACTCCTCAAGTATCTAGTGGATATACATAGACATCTACAAAAGAAAGTGATTATTTTCAATCTAAGAATAGTGGATGAGGCATGTGTACAGAAACATTATTTGGAAAACATAGGCAACAATAAAGGGAAACCAAGTGGTTTCAAGAAGAAAGAGCACCAAGAAGCTTCCAAGGAGGGGAAGAAGTAGTGGAAAGGGGGAAAGGATAAGAATAAGGCATCCACTACACATCAGTATAAGGATCCCAAAAACCATTGCCATATTGATGATCACACTGAGGAAAAGTGTTGGAAACTACATCCAGAGTTGAACAAAAAGAACCACAAGAAGGAAGCAAAGAAAAAGAATATTCTAGCCATAGGTTCAAGAAATCAAGTTGAAAGTAGCTCCAATGTGGATGAGAATATTGTTTTCACAATAGTGTATAAGGAGGTGAATTTTAGTAGCCTTCATCACCAAGAAGAGAATGAGATGATCAATCTCTTCAACATTAAGATTAAGTTCAAGAAGACCAAGATAGATGCTTTGTTCAACTCTGGTTCGCAGACTAATCTCGTAGTAAAGGATTTGGTCAGCAAAATTGGATTGGAGGTTCATGATCATCCTATCCCATATCCATTGGGATGGGTAAACAAGGATGTGAATATCAAGGTGACAAAATAGTGTAATATTAAACTTTTTGCAAGTGATGCTTTTATTGATGAAGTGGAATTGGACATAGTATTCCTTGACATATGTGGAGTAGTGTTTGGAATCACCTGCATGTATCTGAGGGATGAAATATTCATGTTAATATCCAACCAGTGCCAACTTTTAAAGGATGGGAAGTCCTACATCATCAATGCTCATAAAGGAAATTCAAAAATCTCACTGGTAAGTGCCAACCAAGACAAGAATTTTATTAGTTCTAGTAAGAAATATGTTTTACTTTTCTTAGGAGAAAATCAGTCTAAGGCTGAGTCGATAAGAGAAAAGGAATCTCTAGAAGGGTGCACAAAAGAGTAGAAACATCATTTGGAGGAGTTTTTATAAGAATACAAAGGAGTGTTCCAAAAACCTAAAGGGATACCACCCAAAAGGGAAGTGGATCATTGAATATAGTTATTACCATATTCCCCATTGTTGAATATTGGGTTGTATAGACAGTCAATTCTAGAAGAAATTGAAGTGATGAAGCATTTGCAATAGCTATTGGAGTAGGGTGTGATTCAACCAAGCACTTCACCTTGTGGGTCATCTATAATAATTGTACCAAAGAAGGATGGGACTTGGAGAATGTGTATCGACTATAGAGAATTGAACAAAATTACACTAAAAAATTGTCACCCTCTGCCTAGGATCGATGATCTGTTATATCAATTACATCATGCAAAATATTTCATCCATTTGGATCTCAAATTAGGATACCACTAGGTATGCATCAAGGAAGAAGACACCTAGAACACTACCTTCAAGACAAGGAAAGGTTTGTATGAATGGTTGGTCATGCCATTTGGTTTATGTAATGCACCAGATATGTTTATGACACTAACAAATAGTTTACTATGACCATATCCAAATTCATTTGTTATAGTCTATTTGGTTGATATATTGGTTTATAGTGCTACTTGGGAGGAGCACATGTCACATCTCATGCAAGTGTTAGATACTCTGAAGAAGTACCAATTGTTGGCTAAACTCAATAAATGTGAGTGTTCTCAATAGTATTTGGTGTATTTGGGGTATGTGATTGGTGGAAAAGGAGCTCAAGATAGATCCCACAAAGATAGAGGCTATCATGAAATGGCCAGTTCCTACAAATTTCATTGAAGTTAGGAGTTCTTTTGGGGAAACACAGTACTTTCACAATTTCATATATTCATTTTCAGTGGTATCTACACCACCCCATGTCATAATAGTGAGTGGTAAGAGTTTCCAATGGGGGGAGAATTAGAAGAAGGATTTCGATGACCTGAAAAGAAATTTTATTCAAGCATGATTTCTCGCATTACAAAACTTTCAAAATCCTTTATAAGTGGAGACAATTGAAAGTGGGTATGTCATGGGAATAATTTTAATATGAGGAAGGTATGTATGCTATCATTATGAAATATTTCATGGGGCGGTTCTCAACTACCATACCTATGAAAAGGAAGTATATGCCCTAGTAAAAGCTATCAAGAAGTGGAAACACTATATGATGGGAAAGGATACCATCATCCACATAGATCATCAACCGCTACAGTATTTGTAGGCCCAGAGTAAGCTACAAAAAAATAGACATTACAAGAGGATGGGGTTTTTACAACAATTTCATCTAGTCGTCAAGTATAAGAAAGGCAACACAAATAGGTTTCCAGACATTCTTTCAAGGCCAAAAACATCAAATATTACATCTTTGGTAAATTTGATGCACATGGATCCTTTTACCCATGATGCATACATGGAGGCATGCATAGAAGATGAGGGCTTCAAGGAGGTGTTTCAAAAAATATAGGGCCAAATTCCTATAGAATAAGGTGACAACAAATCTTACTATAATTTCTAGAATGGTTTACTCTACAATATCGACAAGCTCTATGTCCCTAAAGGTGAACGAATACACCTTATCAAAGAGGCTCACACTTCCAAGGTTGCAGGACATTTTGGTGTTTAGAATATAGTTTCCAACTTACATAGGTATGTGTACTAGCCCAGAATGAAAGAATATATAGCGTGGTATATTACATGATTTATTATTTGTTGTACTAGAAAGCCCAGTAACATGAAGAAAGGTTTGTACCATCCTTTATCTATACCCACTCAACCTTGGGAAATAATTTCCATGGATTTTGTGGGAGTTTTACCAACAACCAGGAAGGGATATGACTATCTATTTGTGGTAGTTGACAAGTTCAGCAAGATGTGCATTATCATGCCTTGTAAAAAGACCATTAAAGGACAGGAAGCAACAAACATGTTCTTTGAAAAGGTCTAGGTGCAATTTGGTATTCCAAGGAGCATTATCTCAGACGGGGATACCAAATTTCTCAATACATTTTGGACTACATTGTAGGAGAATATCGATACTGAGTTGAACAGTTCTATAACATTCTATCCACAAACATATGGGAAAATAGAATTCGTCAACAGGAATTTGGTGCAACTTTTGAGGGATTACAATAAGAAGCATCCAAAGACCTGGGATGAAAATCCGATCTACATACAACACTCTTATAATAGAGAAATACACACTTCTATTGGTAAGTCACCTTTTGAAAATTGCTTTGGGTATTTTCCACCTTCACCCTTGGATGTTGTATATGGACAACAAGGAGTGAGGGAGGACCTCACAAGAGATGTATTGTGAGTAGAAACAATTTGTTAAAAATATTAGGCAGATCCATTTGCAAGTACAAGAGACCCTAAAGAAGTCATAGGAAAAATAAAAGGCCGGACATGATCAACCCAGAACTGATAATTCATTCAAATTGCAAGACTATTTTTGGTTACAAATGAACAAGGAAATACTATTGAATCCTGGTAAGAATATCAAGGCTCTACTATATGGACCTTTTGAGATATTAGAGAAGGTGAGAGATAATTCCTACAGACTCGGTCTACCCCCATACATCTGCATTTACTTAGTAGTGAATGTGGAGAATATAAAACTCTACAAGCCTTCCTTGTTAGATCAAGAGGAGGAGCAATTACTATCTTCCATAGAGGACATAACACCATATGCTCAAGCAGAGTTGGAAGAGGATACATTTTTTTAGAAGCATTCTAGAACTACAAGATATGAGCAACATGACCTTTGGAAGATTGGATTCAAAGGACAACTTCTAGGCAAAGAAAAGTGGTACTCCAAAGAGAAGGTAGAGGAAACGTTTCCTCCACTCAGTCAATAAATATTTTTGGGACCAAAATCCTCCCTAAATGGGTATGTATTGTATGGATTGGATCATTATATTATTTTTCATATATCTCAATTCTTTATGGGTGAAAAAATTGGAGAAATCAACTTGCAGAGTCATTTTAGTGGCTGGTCCCAATTTGGAAATTTGGGTCCAAAAAACTATCTGAAATATTATGGAGCCATTTTGAGGCATCAAACGACATTTTATGATCCAAACCTTACTATGTAGACACCGAATATATTCTACACATGGAGACCTTTCCAACTATGAAAGAATCACCCCAATCAAAGTTTGTATGTGAAAGTTATGTCTTCTGCAAGTTGACCTACCATATTGATCACCATGGTATGAGTGGATGCCATGTCAACCCCTTGTTGACTCATAAAATCACCAACCAAGCCACTAAGCCTGCAAATGATAGCAAGGAATTGTTTAAAAAAATAATATTATATATTATATATAAATACTTAATTATAGGTGGAACCCCCTAGCAAGAGAAACCAAATCGACAATCCCCTCATCATAAAGAGTTAATGATGGCATTTGATTTTACTACATTTTATTTGAGTCATCTTGTTTCATATTGATTACCCATTGGGTTTTCTCCAAGATATGGTGGTTTAAAAAGGATAACTATTTTCCATGATTATTAGCAACAAATTAGATGGTCGTCCTAAACATGCATGATATATAATATGGGTTTTTTTACATCATTAAAAGGTTGATGGCATATTACAAGGTTCTCATGGCATATACAAATTCTTGTCGCAAGTGGTAAGGTGGTATTTACATTCAAAAGTTGGTTCGATTATATCACAATGGTCCAACATGAAATGATACTCAAAGTACATGACACAACCTTCATACTATATAATAGTATCGGGCTCTCATTTAAAATTTCTTTGTTATAGTTTAAAAGTGGTACGATGAAGTTAAAGGGTTGGAAATTCTTTGAACATAACATATGTGGTATATTATATGCATTGACATTATACATTGTTATCATTTGAACCTTGTTTTAACATTTGCCTCGACATATATATGCATGTCATGTCACTGGGTGGAAATGAATGTGGTTTTATTAAAACTACAATGAGATGGACCGTCATTTGAGCTGGCAGCTTGTGTGGTTGATGACATTTCAAGTGCCATGTGATAACTCGCATACCTTGGTTTACTACCTGGATTGCTATTTGTTGATGATTTGAAGTGGAAGTATGACCTAGACTTAAAATTTAATGCATGTGTGTTTTGTTGAACATGATGGTCCATGCATTGAATGCATGGAGGTGGGATTATTTGTCTTTCCATTTTGGCATTTGGGTTTGTGAGCTACTAGGTAGTGTTGTTTTTTCAAGCTTGTGGTGGTCATTGACAATAATTGTAGCAAGTTTTTTTCGGAAGTATTTGAGCAATAGGAAAAGGTATGAACTTAGCCTCAACCCATCAAATTATTTTCAATTTGCAGTAATAGTTTTTTAGAAAAATCTCAGTTGGTCTATGGATGAGTATTTTGTTTGTTCGTCTCCTTATGTATTTCAAATAGAATTTTCCATGCCTGGTTGTATAAACTTGAATCTTGGCCATGCAAGTTATACTCTGACCATTTAAATGAATGGCTTGAATGCGTTATGATTCTTCTCTAGTTTTTTTTTAAAGGAAAAAAGGATAGTGTAATCTTTGTTTCGAGCCTCCTCTTCACTGTTTGATATTTTGAAGTCTGTAAAAGAAATTAAAGAAAATGTGAAGACGTTGCTACATTTTGTTGAAGAGTTTGAACCCATGACCATGGAATCCATCCTCCAACTTTGATTATCTTTGCATGCCACAGTTTTGACCAAATAATGTCACTTTGTAGTTAATCTCACAAATCAGCCATGAATTTTCTTGGGTTATGTCCTTCTATGTTTTTTGGGCACTTGTCTAATCTCCCACCGAGCTTGATACTATTTCATGGCTAAAACCTTACTCTTGAACTTCCAAATGTGGAATTTGAATTGATTAAGAGGATTTTTTCATACTTCTAATCCATCACGTGAAGCCAACATCCACCTTCTTACACAAGAAACTTACAATATAGCATTTTCGATCTCAAACCCAGGTCAATTTCTGGAAATCCAATAATGGGTTATCATGGTATTCAAATGAATATTTTAATGGAAATATTGGTTTCATAGTCCAAATCCTGAATTTTTGTGCATGACATTGGAAAGCTTGTTATAGTCTAAGCCTGCTAAAGATATGCATGCCTGTTTGATTTGATATCTTGCAATCTGGGTATAAGGAAATGGTTGTAATTAACACATGAATGTAAATGTGAATACTATAGCAAGTTATTTAAAAGGATTGTTGGTACAAGTTTCACATCTTGCTATCTCCAGTATGGTTAAAGTCATTCTTTGAGGTTTTGAATAATAATTGGAGAAAACGTTTGATTTGTACATTACCATTATTAAAAATGACAATGACCAAATTGCACC
>JZKD02S2153950.1:0-23504 GCA_000966675.3 Picea glauca
TGCTTGATGGCGCTAGAGAGAGACTAAGACCAAGAGATGACCATACACCCTTATTCCTCCTTGTAGTTAGAGTTGCAGTTGCAACTGCAACTCTCTACAAGACTTGCGCTCTGACTGGGTGTACAAATGAGCTAAAATGTCTTCTATTTATATTAATTTGTCAAATGAATTTTTTGGCTCGGCCGACCTGACTTTCTGGTAATTATATTTTAATATTATTTATTGTGCTATTCGACTTGTCTTCTAAGGTTTTACACATCTGTTTAGGGTTTCTCTTACTTCCGGAATATTCAATTCTAGCCAAAAGCTATACATGGAGGTTAATATGTCCCACAACTATCGTAAGATAAACATTAATATCCTTACATAGATCATTACCATTTCTTTCACTACTTAATGTTTTCAACCCATCGAATTTCATTCCTCTTATTGCAAATCATTGTAGAAAGATAAAAATAATAGATCTATTCAAGCTAAACTGCTTTAAAATATTTCACACTCGATGGCTAACTGTTCTTCAAGCTTTCATTGTAATTGGCCAAATGCCGAAGACTCAAAATAGACTTAAAAGACACTGAAACCAAAGGCTATGCACTTTTCACTATTGGTGTGACCATCGTGGTCCATAAGCTATTTGTTGCGGCTACATGCTTTTGCATCTTTAGCCATTGCCTCGAAATTATGGAACTCATGCATGTAAAAGATGAGTTTTCCAAAAACCGTGTTCAAATTAAATCCAGTAAGTGTCTTCCCAGATATTGATAACAATGATAGTTTTTATGTATATGGTTTTTAACTATAATGATATTTTTACTACTCCAAAGGGTGGTTTTAACCATAAATAATTCAACTAGCTATAAAACGGTAACTTGCTTGGAAACCAAAGACAAAAAAAAACAAAACAAGATTTATGAATCAAAATAAAGTTTTTAACTTATAAGTTGAGAAATTGCATACCAACAACCAATTGAGTGAGATATTTTCGTCCAACCGTAGTCAAATCCATAGTGGAATCCACCCCCTAGCTAAGCTATGATACCACCAGGGCAAAACATGTATAGTTAGCTCCGAAATTTAGACTCTAATCAATGTTTTCCTCTACATATTTCTTGATGAAAAATCAGTCCCATGGCACCCACATACTTGCCCCACACAACACAAAGGGAATTTCTTTCTCTGCTGTTCAATATATCAGAAATTGCTCACTCTCGTGCTATCTAGTGTGTGCATAGAAGGTCCAGACCATGTCTCAAGTTTCAACAAAGTTTTCCATGTTTTCTTGGCTTCTTCACAAGGCTACTGACTTCCATTCATGGCTGGTTGGTCTCTCATGGGTTTGAATCTCTTCCTTCAATGTCTAATATCCCCAAACTCCCCTATACTACTCTTTCTAACAACCTTCTTCTTCCCATTCAAAATTTTCCTCATGCATAATGGATAGAGAGTTCAAACTCAACTTCCCCTGCTAGTTCCAAGAATGTAGGGGAGACAATTTGCTAAAAATTAGGAGTTGTGGCTTAGATTCATGAGTTGGTTTTCTCCACTCCTCTTAACTCATTTTTTCTTTGAATTTAAAATTTGAAAATGGGTGAGGGTTCAAGATAGCATTAGGTAGGTGATTTAGGCATAAACCCTCCCTTATACCCCATCACCTTTCCCCTCTTGTGGTATCATAGCCCCTATAGGCGCTCAAGCTCAACTGGTACGATCTTGATCTTTATTAATTGAAAAAATAAATATGTACAATATTAATAATACCATGGTTTATATGACTCGTGGAGTTGGTGTATCGGAGTTATAAAGTAAATCATGAAAATAATTTAAGTATTTATTTACAAATAATTCAAGGATTAAAAATTGGGATATTACATAAGTGTTCTTTCGAGAATCATTGCTACCAACCCAATCTGAATCACATAATCCATGAAGCAAAAGTCCATCATCTCCTGTATACCTGATGCCATATTGAACAATGCCCTTCATATACCTGGGCACATGCTTTGTGGCCACCCAGTGTGACTCCCGCGGAACAACCATACATTGACTCAGTATATTCATTGCATAGAAAATGTTTAGCTTGGTATTCACCATATGTATCAAAGAACCAATCAATTGTATGTATAAATATGGGTCAACCAAATCAATTCATGTCATGAGTAAGCTTCAAATTTGATGCCATAAGTGAAACCAAGGGTTTGCAATCCTACATCTGGAAGCTCTCTCAAAATCTCCAAGGTGTACTTACCTTGCGCAAGGAAGACCTCTCTTGTTCCCTTCCAAACCTCCAACCCAAAAAAATAGTGTAGTGGATCAATGTCCTTCATGTCAAACTCACTTTAAAATTTTTCTTTGCACCACACAATGATTTCCTCTAAATGACTTGTAATGATCAAGTTATCAACATAAAGAACCAAGACAACCAAATCAATATCAACATATTTATAATAAATATTTGAGTCAGCAATAGTCTTGGTAAATCCCAAGGTTAGCAAGAACTCATCCATCCTAGAGTACCAAGCTCGTGGTGCATGCTTAATCCCATAAAAATATTTCTTCAATTTGCAAACACGAGTGTCTTGCTCATGTATCTCAAATCAATTGATTAATTAACATAAACCTCATCTTCAATCACTCCATTAAAGAAGATGGTATTTACATCCATTTGATATAAAAACCAACCAAAGCACACTGGTAGGGAAATAATGGTACAAATAAGTGTACCTGGCAATTGGTGCAAATGTCTCATCATAATCGATTCCCTCTCTCTGTGAGAACCCTCTAGTAGTGAACCTTGCCTTGAATTTTCCAGTACTCCCATCAATGACATGTTTGAACTTGTACAACCACTTGGAATAAATCATAGAATTCCCTTCTGGTCTTGGTACAATCCCCCAAACATCATTTTGTATGAGAGAGTTATACTCTTCTGTCATGTCCTCTCACCATGCCTTCCATAGGACTTCTCAAAGGTGGAGGGCTCATCTAATTCTTCAAAGGTATGCACAAGCACTAATGGATAAAAAATTAGCCTATAAAGACTACCCTCTCTCACCCATCTAACCTAAGTCCTTCGACTAGCTAGACTATTGTCACTGATGGTGTTCTGCTATCCCTTAAAGGAAATTATCCAATGTATATCTATTGTGAAAGAAACTGAAAGACGATTCTTCATCAACCCAGGAACATACAAAACATTACTCAACTCAAGAGCATCACTTGTGGGTGTCTGGAAGGATATAGATCCTGTAACACCCCTATTTTCAATCCTCGCAAATTATAATGTAATTGTGTAAATGCGATTTAGGCTAGTGAGGTGATATGTTTTGGGCCAGATAGCCCATACATATTGATAAGGCCGAGAGCTGAGTTATGCATTTTGTACGTTGAAGAATAATTAATAAAAATAATAATCACTAGCTGTGATACATGAGGGATGGTAACGATGGGGGACTGTGATTTCACAAGAGATGGGGCTAAAGGGGGGTCCAAGGGGTTACCCATGCTTATTAATTCAAGGATTTTCATATTAATGTCTATACCCTTTGATTTAAATTGATGTAAGAGTGGTAGGTAGGAAAAGTCTTCTCACTTTTTTATGACAACATGGGTTGAGTACAGCTACTTTTTGGGAAATGTGAGAGTCAAGCTTGCATGAGAAGAAAAGGAAAATCAAGTGCCTCTTTGGGGACAATTTTTACATGTTGATTTCAAGTAGCATGAGGGATCTAGGTGCTGGGAAAAAACACTAGCCATGCAAATCATGGACATACAACTTACTGGCCTATTTTTGATGCCGAAAATGAGGTTGGGTGCCTGTAAAAATGTGGAGGAGCCGTGAAATTAAGCTGAGAAGGAGGCTACGTGCATGTTATTGGATTTTTGATTGAATAAATGGCTCAATATCCTTGAGAAGGATGATGCATGCACTCCAAATTACAAATAAGAGTTCCTGGAGTCCCCAACTGTGATATTTCTTGGCCAACAATGCATTGGAGCCTTGGAGGGAAGTGGGAAGGTCCGAGGGACTGCGTGGTAGAGAAGGGGGATCCCATTCCTTGGGATATGCAGATTGAGGGGAAGAGATATGGTGGAATGGAATTACTGTTGGAGTTTGAAACTTGGGTTTTGCACTGCTATGTGTGGAGAGTGGATAGCCAAAAGGGCCGCACCTCTTTTTTGACTCATAGCCTCAACTCAGGATGGCCTGCTATTGAGAGAAATGGAACAACATCGTCTATGGATGGGAGGAGCATGCTATATACACAACCAATTGGTTCATCTATTTAAAGATAAGTTTCTGTTCTCTTTTGTCATTTTTATTCCTTGTAAAAATGAATATTGAATGATGTGTTTACTGTGTGCTTGAATGACCACATTCACAAATTTTAATTCATTGTTAATTGCATGGGCATTTTTATTATGATGTATTNTACCATTTCTTTCACTACTTAATGTTTTCAACCCATCGAATTTCATTCCTCTTATTGCAAATCATTGTAGAAAGATAAAAATAATAGATCTATTCAAGCTAAACTGCTTTAAAATATTTCACACTCGATGGCTAACTGTTCTTCAAGCTTTCATTGTAATTGGCCAAATGCCGAAGACTCAAAATAGACTTAAAAGACACTGAAACCAAAGGCTATGCACTTTTCACTATTGGTGTGACCATCGTGGTCCATAAGCTATTTGTTGCGGCTACATGCTTTTGCATCTTTAGCCATTGCCTCGAAATTATGGAACTCATGCATGTAAAAGATGAGTTTTCCAAAAACCGTGTTCAAATTAAATCCAGTAAGTGTCTTCCCAGATATTGATAACAATGATAGTTTTTATGTATATGGTTTTTAACTATAATGATATTTTTACTACTCCAAAGGGTGGTTTTAACCATAAATAATTCAACTAGCTATAAAACGGTAACTTGCTTGGAAACCAAAGACAAAAAAAAACAAAACAAGATTTATGAATCAAAATAAAGTTTTTAACTTATAAGTTGAGAAATTGCATACCAACAACCAATTGAGTGAGATATTTTCGTCCAACCGTAGTCAAATCCATAGTGGAATCCACCCCCTAGCTAAGCTATGATACCACCAGGGCAAAACATGTATAGTTAGCTCCGAAATTTAGACTCTAATCAATGTTTTCCTCTACATATTTCTTGATGAAAAATCAGTCCCATGGCACCCACATACTTGCCCCACACAACACAAAGGGAATTTCTTTCTCTGCTGTTCAATATATCAGAAATTGCTCACTCTCGTGCTATCTAGTGTGTGCATAGAAGGTCCAGACCATGTCTCAAGTTTCAACAAAGTTTTCCATGTTTTCTTGGCTTCTTCACAAGGCTACTGACTTCCATTCATGGCTGGTTGGTCTCTCATGGGTTTGAATCTCTTCCTTCAATGTCTAATATCCCCAAACTCCCCTATACTACTCTTTCTAACAACCTTCTTCTTCCCATTCAAAATTTTCCTCATGCATAATGGATAGAGAGTTCAAACTCAACTTCCCCTGCTAGTTCCAAGAATGTAGGGGAGACAATTTGCTAAAAATTAGGAGTTGTGGCTTAGATTCATGAGTTGGTTTTCTCCACTCCTCTTAACTCATTTTTTCTTTGAATTTAAAATTTGAAAATGGGTGAGGGTTCAAGATAGCATTAGGTAGGTGATTTAGGCATAAACCCTCCCTTATACCCCATCACCTTTCCCCTCTTGTGGTATCATAGCCCCTATAGGCGCTCAAGCTCAACTGGTACGATCTTGATCTTTATTAATTGAAAAAATAAATATGTACAATATTAATAATACCATGGTTTATATGACTCGTGGAGTTGGTGTATCGGAGTTATAAAGTAAATCATGAAAATAATTTAAGTATTTATTTACAAATAATTCAAGGATTAAAAATTGGGATATTACATAAGTGTTCTTTCGAGAATCATTGCTACCAACCCAATCTGAATCACATAATCCATGAAGCAAAAGTCCATCATCTCCTGTATACCTGATGCCATATTGAACAATGCCCTTCATATACCTGGGCACATGCTTTGTGGCCACCCAGTGTGACTCCCGCGGAACAACCATACATTGACTCAGTATATTCATTGCATAGAAAATGTTTAGCTTGGTATTCACCATATGTATCAAAGAACCAATCAATTGTATGTATAAATATGGGTCAACCAAATCAATTCATGTCATGAGTAAGCTTCAAATTTGATGCCATAAGTGAAACCAAGGGTTTGCAATCCTACATCTGGAAGCTCTCTCAAAATCTCCAAGGTGTACTTACCTTGCGCAAGGAAGACCTCTCTTGTTCCCTTCCAAACCTCCAACCCAAAAAAATAGTGTAGTGGATCAATGTCCTTCATGTCAAACTCACTTTAAAATTTTTCTTTGCACCACACAATGATTTCCTCTAAATGACTTGTAATGATCAAGTTATCAACATAAAGAACCAAGACAACCAAATCAATATCAACATATTTATAATAAATATTTGAGTCAGCAATAGTCTTGGTAAATCCCAAGGTTAGCAAGAACTCATCCATCCTAGAGTACCAAGCTCGTGGTGCATGCTTAATCCCATAAAAATATTTCTTCAATTTGCAAACACGAGTGTCTTGCTCATGTATCTCAAATCAATTGATTAATTAACATAAACCTCATCTTCAATCACTCCATTAAAGAAGATGGTATTTACATCCATTTGATATAAAAACCAACCAAAGCACACTGGTAGGGAAATAATGGTACAAATAAGTGTACCTGGCAATTGGTGCAAATGTCTCATCATAATCGATTCCCTCTCTCTGTGAGAACCCTCTAGTAGTGAACCTTGCCTTGAATTTTCCAGTACTCCCATCAATGACATGTTTGAACTTGTACAACCACTTGGAATAAATCATAGAATTCCCTTCTGGTCTTGGTACAATCCCCCAAACATCATTTTGTATGAGAGAGTTATACTCTTCTGTCATGTCCTCTCACCATGCCTTCCATAGGACTTCTCAAAGGTGGAGGGCTCATCTAATTCTTCAAAGGTATGCACAAGCACTAATGGATAAAAAATTAGCCTATAAAGACTACCCTCTCTCACCCATCTAACCTAAGTCCTTCGACTAGCTAGACTATTGTCACTGATGGTGTTCTGCTATCCCTTAAAGGAAATTATCCAATGTATATCTATTGTGAAAGAAACTGAAAGACGATTCTTCATCAACCCAGGAACATACAAAACATTACTCA
This sequence comes from Picea glauca, assembly GCA_000966675.3. Taxonomy (NCBI): domain Eukaryota; kingdom Viridiplantae; phylum Streptophyta; class Pinopsida; order Pinales; family Pinaceae; genus Picea; species Picea glauca. The sequence continues at coordinate 7,257 of JZKD02S2153950.1, forward strand.
ACTCAAGAGCATCACTTGTGGGTGTCTGGAAGGATATAGATCCTGTAACACCCCTATTTTCAATCCTCGCAAATTATAATGTAATTGTGTAAATGCGATTTAGGCTAGTGAGGTGATATGTTTTGGGCCAGATAGCCCATACATATTGATAAGGCCGAGAGCTGAGTTATGCATTTTGTACGTTGAAGAATAATTAATAAAAATAATAATCACTAGCTGTGATACATGAGGGATGGTAACGATGGGGGACTGTGATTTCACAAGAGATGGGGCTAAAGGGGGGTCCAAGGGGTTACCCATGCTTATTAATTCAAGGATTTTCATATTAATGTCTATACCCTTTGATTTAAATTGATGTAAGAGTGGTAGGTAGGAAAAGTCTTCTCACTTTTTTATGACAACATGGGCTGAGTACAACTACTTTTTGGGAAATGTGAGAATCAAGCTTGCATGAGAAGAAAAGGAAATTCAAGTGCCTTTTTGGGGACAATTTTTACATGTTGATTTCAAGTAGCATGAGGGATCTGGGTGCTGGGAAAAAACACTAGCCATGCTAATTATGGACATACAACTTACTGGGCTATTTTTGATGCCGAAAATGAGGTTGGGTGCCTGTAAAAATGTGGAGGAGCCGTGAAATTAAGATGAGAATGAGGCTACATGCATGTTATTGGATTTTTGATTGAAGAAATGGCTCAATATCCTTGAGAAGGATGATGCATGCACTCCAAATTACAAATAAGAGTTCCCGGAGTCCCCAACTGTGATATTTCTTGGCCAACAATGCATTGGAGCCTTGGAGGGAAGTGGGAAGGTCCGAGGGACTGCATGCTAGAGAAGGGGGATCCCATTCCTTGGGATATGCAGATTGAGGGGAAGAGAGATGGTGGAATGGAATTACTGTTGGAGTTTGAAACTTGGGTTTTGGGCTGCTATGTGTGGAGAGTGGCTAGCCAAAAGGGCCGCACCTCTTTTTTGACTCATAGCCTCAACTCAGGATGGCCTGCTATTGAGAGAAATGGAACAACATCGTCTATGGCTGGGAAGAGCATGCTATATACAAAACCAATTGGTTCATCTATTTAAAGATAAGTTTCTGTTCTCTTTTGTCATTTTTATTCCTTGTAAAAATGAATATTGAATGATGTGTTTGCTGTGTGCTTGAATGACCACATTCACAAATTTTAATTCATTGTTAATTGCATGGGAATTTTTATTATGATGTATTTTATTTTGGGTTTAATAACAAGGTTTGTTACAATTGGTATTAGAGATTTGGTTGCAACACAGGGCTTGCAAGGGTTTACTAAAACACAAATAAAGTTGCTACCTATGTTTTAGTTGGGGAAAATTTGAGGAATCGAGCAAAATCCCCAAAATTTGGCCGTATTTTAGTCGAAAATCGATGTGGGAATGTTGAGAATATGAACTTAACAAATGGATTTTGGTCATGGAGGCCAAAATGGTCAAATTCGTGGCAACCATAAGTACAGGGTGTTTGGGGTGAAATTTGAGTTCACCCAACAGAAAGGATATGAGGTCAAAATTCCCCTAATTTCAATTGGTGTTGGGATTTATTGTTGCAAAAGTCAACTTGGTCAATTAAGTGGTCGAATGCAGCTTGGAGTGGTCGAGTTTGGCCTAGGAAATTTTTGGGTTTTCCAATAGTCGCAAGCTTGAAAACGCGGAAAATCGACTAAGTGTTGAAAAGTTTCTTTTTTGGTCGATACAAAGAGTGCCGACGAAGAATTTTTTTTTTTGCTCAATAAAATGCATATTAACGAAGAAAACATTTTGGGTGTCGAAACGTCGTCGAAGAAAATAAATTCAAGCATCAAAACGTTGATGAAGGAAAGCCATTTGGGCATTGAAACGTCAATGAAAGAAATATATTTTGGCATTGAAACGTTGGTGAGGAAAAGGAATTTTGACATTGAAACATCAATGAGGAAAGAGATTTTGGCACTGAAATGTCAACGAGCAAAAGAGATTCTGATGCCAAAACATCGACGAAGAAAGATATTTTGGCACATAAATGTTAGCGAGGAAAAGCGATTCCAATGTCGAAACACTAGTGAAGAAATATATTTTGGTGTCAAATCGTCTTCAAGGAAAAGAGGTTTCGACGTCAAAACATCGACAAAGAAAGAGATTTTGGTGCCAAAATGTCAACGAGAGAGAAAGATCTTTGATCACCATGTATCGATGAGAAATAAATATTTTTGATCGCCAATAAAGGAGCTTGTGTTGGTGAGAAAGAAATATTCTAACTCGCTGATATAGGGAAAATAAAGGAGAAAATAAGAAGAGAAGAAGAGAAAGAGAAGGAAAGGAAAAGAGAAAGAGGAAAAAGAGGAAAAAGAGGAGGAAAGGGATGAAGAAATTAAGAGCCAAAAACTTGTTTTGGCCACAATAGGAGCAGTTCAACTCAGAATCAGGTGAAATTTAAAGGGTATGTCTGTAGTGACGAGGGATATCAGAGTGGCAGTGAGGGCCATTGGCTAATTTTGCTTCAATTGTCTGAAAAACACAAATTAGTGGGTTTTAAATATTTGGGTCGTGATCAATAACCAATGCCCAAAAAAAGGTGAAATTTTTATAGGGGTTCCAAAAAGCAGGCATGAAGATATCCAATTAAGAATCTAACAAAATTCAAAAGGTCTGGAGTGGAAATGCCGAAATAGGGAAAAATCCACTATTCTTGGGGATTTTTGAAATCTTCAAGAGAGGAAAAGGGACCCCAGATCACTAATCCATAATTTTTTATCTAGTGGAAATTTGATCTACTCATCAATCTAGGAAACCTTGTATTAAGGGAGTTTTTTCCAATTTTTCTCCATTTGGGAGATAACCATTTTTTGCTAAAAATTCTAAGTTTGGAGAAAATGCAAAAGGACAAAGTTTCCAATGCTAGATTGATAAAAAAAAGTTGGATGGAACATCATATCCTAAATATGAGAGTTAATTTGTATTCAAAATCAAGAATACTATCAGTGCCCGACATAAAAGTTTTCCTCGTTCTCACTAGTTTTGTTTCTACAAGAGGAAGACGTCATCATTTGAGATTTATTGTACTAGTGAAACATGTGCAAAAAAGGTGAAACTGTTGATTTTAGAGAGCCATAACTTTCAGCTCAGAAATCTAAATAAGGTATAAGTACAACCATTGGAAAGGTGATCCGGAGGAAAACATGACAGAAGGATGTAGTTCTCTAAGGAAATATCTGGTTTTTTTTATAAAGTTGTAGGAAAAAAGGGTAATTGGACTCTGTGAACCACACAATTGCTCAATGTGAATATTTTCAAAATGATGTCAATTTTGGAAAAAACATTTCCATATGTTAGGGGTACATGCCAAAGGTGAGTATTGGTTTAGAAAGAGTGACGATACTCATGATTGTGCCTATGCAGAGGTATAGAGGAACATTTGGAAATGCAATAGTCTCGTAATGGAAAAATGGGTCGTGCTTTAATAATAGGATATTGTTCATGAGCATGGGTTACACTCAAGGAAAGAGTGTTGGGTCAAGGTATTGTTAACAAGAAGATTATATTTCCTATGAATAATACTGTGTGGGTCTGTTGCAGATTGTAATTCTAGGGTCCAATGGATAGGGAATTAGGGCAGATCTTGTAGAGTTGGCCGAATAAACAAATTTTTCTTGAGTGGATAGAATATGGCTTCACAAGGAATTAATAAATGCAACGAAGATAAGTATTTTAAAATTTAGCAAAGTCAATGGATAACTAGATATAATGACAAGGGGTTCCATAATGATAATGGTTAAGATGATTCAAGGATATTGTAGTATCAAGGTGATGGAATGATATGAACTACTTCATTCCAAGGTGCTGGAAGGTTCCGACAAGGTAAAGTTGGGGCATGATTACCTAAGTGGAAGTCGTTTCCAATAGGGAATGTTGTCTGGAATTGAAATATGGTCGAGTGGGACTTGTATGGGAAATGTTCCGATCAAGGAAAAACAATGCACATATGAGTATACTGACAGTGCATAGGGCCACATGGATCTAGAAAGATTCAAGGATAGCTACATGGAGCATAAGAAAATGAAACATATATGCACTGAAGTACATAATGGAAATGATGCATGATTCATATAATGAAGCTAAAATGCATATGCATTAGTAGGAATGATGAGATTGAATTCATTGTGCATATTGATGTGCATTAGTGCATGCAAAAATGCATGGACATGCATATGGCATGATTATAAACTAAAAATAGTCTACTGTTGTATATGTGAAATAATGATGTTATGATAATTTAATATGACTAAAGAGGGATTTTATATCCAAGAATTTTTCTAGGGAATGGTTGAAATTATGGATTCTATTTTTGCATACGACTGGCATTGGTATGAAGACAAATGAGGATGGTAAGAATTCTAATTAATAGGTTGGTGAGGGGCGTCTGCGAGCTTACCAACCAATCAAGTAGAATTAAGTAATTTGATAACAACCATGTAGGTATGCAATTGGTTGCTTATGATGCTTAAATGTTGAAGGGAATTGAGGTAAGAATTCCCTCAACCAAAATTCAATACTGAATTTATGTCCAATGGTCCAGGTCCTAGAGGATACAAATGTTGTTGATGCAGGAACACATTTATGTAAAATTAATTGCATATTATGTTATGTTGGTTACGAGATCATAACTAGGTCAAGTAAGGGGACACACTCCTATTATAGAAATGGATTCCAATATATCTAGCCATGTGTGAGGCCATGTTGGATGTGTAAGGGCTATAGTTCCATAGAAGTGCTTAATGGTATTCCCCTGTATAATCGATGTTGGGTTGCAACCTCTTTGTCGACACTAAAGAGCACTAAGGGATTATGTTCCTAGTGTTGTGTATGTGTCAAAGAGGAAGGTATACAAATGGTTGAAAAAATAAACAGGGAAGAGTTTGGATGACGTGTTGAGGCATTGGATAGACCTTCCGACTCACCATGGTGGAATACATGACATAGATATGTGGTATTTCATATTTAATGCATGGATGCATTGTGTAGATGTGGCCATGGGTAATTGCACAATGGTTTATTTGTTGGTAATGTTTTATTGCATTATGAAACACTTGGGTGCTAATAATGCATGTGTAAGGAATGATAATGTTGTTCCATTTAATATGATTAAAGACATAAGTGATTGAATTGTTAATATGTACAATTCCGAGATCACTTTGTGAGCAATTTTAAATGAACAATAAAACGATAATTTGCATTAATACTGACAATTTGTTTGGCTAAATGAAAGTTGAGAAAGGTTGTAGGTAGAATGGTATTGGATATGGAAATAGTGTGATCCCATAAGGAAGAGTGATACTTGTTGCTACAAGATCCAAACATTATGACATGGAATCTCATGCTTGAGAAATTCGATTTTCATACATGAAATAGATTTTAATTAATAATTGAGATTGTTATTGTTATCCCCGTTTTTTAGGGATAACTAAGAGATCATGTCTCGAGGCCCACAGGTCCTAGACATGGAGTACCAAGAGCAGGATTGACCTGAGCATGACACTTCAGGGCCCATCCTTTTCTTCTTCCATCAGATTTGTCTTGTCAGCAGTAGAAACATCCATCACCATCGGCTTGGTCTTGTATCAGAAGAGGTTCTTGCTCCGTGAGGTAATTGGTCCAGGTATCATGGTATGTGTCACTTTTGATCATTGAAACCTTTAAATATATGCATCTGATTCCTTTTATCTCTAAAAACTACTCGGATCTTACATTAGCCTACATGACCATGCTTGGGGAAGTTGACTGGGTGCCCTAGCAAGCCTTTGCCCATAGGTCTTGGTTTTCCACTGGGGGGATTTATGAAAAGCCATCATCCACTCCCATCATAGCACCACTGTTTCATCTTATCACCCGCTCATCTATCCGATTCCCCTTGTCTGGGCATTGGGTTGACCTATTTGTAGGATTGCACCTTATCTCGTGGGAAGAAGGGGCTAAAGTCCAAAAAGGTAAAAGCAGCTGGTAAAAGACAAAAGCCTAGAAATGAAATCTCGAGATGCTTCGCTTAGGGAGCCCCGAGAAGGAAATAAAAAGCCTTTCAGCAAGAAACAAGAGGGACCCAAAAAATAACAAACAAGACCTAGTAAGAGGATAGGGGGTCTCATCATGAGCCAACCTATTAGGTTCATGGGTACCTAACATTATGACATTGCCACCATATGGTTACCATGCCAGGGCTGTGACCTTTGGTTGCATGGCCAAGGTAAAGGGGGTCTCATCACGAGCCCGCCTTCTAATCTATGTGAACGTACTTGTGGGTAACGCCGTCAGCTATGGTCACCATGCTAAGGCAGTGTCCTCTGGTTAGCCCTTGAATAAAAAGAAAAAAGAAGAAGAAAAAGCAAATAAAAGAATAAAGCAAGAAAAAGAATAAAGGCAAGAACATGCTTGGAAAAAATGCATCCATGACAAGTACAACTCACCTTCTACAAAGGCACCCACAAATAACATTATGCATCCTTGGCCCTCAAATCACCCACATGTCTGGACATCCCCTAGCCACATCACCTCACTTACATGGCTTGGATGAAATATTCCTGGAAACTTTCCTTTTCTTGTGGACACTAGCCCAATAGGACGTCTTGTCTTTTTCTCCAATCTTGTATTGCAGGATTTTGTAATGTCTTTGAGCTATTGATTGATGTATTAGGGTTTTTATGCATATGTTTAATAATATTGATGATGAGATGTGATTGAGATTGCTATGATCCTGGTGACTGATGAGCCCATGGAGGCCATAGATTTTGATGTGTAGGACCATGCCTGACGGACAGGTACCATTTGGACTGGTACACATGGGGAGATGACCAGTTCGGACCTCCATGGGGCTGAAGAGCCCACTAGATGGATGCTGAGACCCCATCAGGGGGTAGAGACATGATGGAGATGGATCAGGGATTTTTCACTGGAAAGGAAGAGGATGTTCCATTAGAGGCACTCCGACAGGACTAGACCTGGGGGGAATGACCCCTTTTCAGTGGAACGCCAACCTTGGAAGGCTTGGGACGTCTCCATCTTCACCATGACATCATCCAGCTTCATGGATACTTTTGGAGGCAGATTGGGCAGCAATAGCACGTGTGGCATGTTGGAGAGGCCCTTGGGGGGATAACATTTTGCTCCTTGGTGTCTCATTTTCCCTGGAAAGGGCTAGCGCCTCCCTTGAAGGGGATTTTACTCTCATTTTTACTTGATTATGGATTTTTACTTATCATTTAATGTAAAAACAAGTATGATTTTGACATTATGGCCTTGTTGACCTTTTTATGTCAGATTATTAGAAGCTATTGCCCCGAAGACAAGTATATTGTCCATCTCTATACCTATGCGATCCTGGCACACCTAGGCTTGCCCCACGGTAAAAAGGGCCCAAGGATTCTTGATGAAACTTACGACATGGCTACAAGAATTGAATGAAACACCTCCTTATCTGGGATAAAAGACCTCTTCACCTCAGGTAATCTTAGTATGGAAAGTCTGTTTTCCCATGAAAACTTCGTTGATGATTTTTAGGAAGAAGGGGAACAAACCATCATTCAACAAGGGATTGCTGAAGACATGGCTGAGGAGATGGAACCTAAGAAAAATGATGAAGTATCAACCTATGCCCCTCCTTCTGATGAAGCAATCCAAGAGCCTGTTTCTCCTACACGACAAAAGGACGATGAGGTTAGTTGCTTTCCTTTTTAGGATTCCAATGAGACCTTGTTCCATGATTCACAAAATGAAGGAGAAATGGAAGCCTTGAACAAAATGAATATTCCTTGCTGTACAATCAAAGACAAAGAAGCAGTCCATGAGGATGAAAAAATAACACATGCTGAAAACACCAAAGTCCTTGAAGCTCCTGCACAAGAAGAAATAGTAAGTTGCCCTCCTCCCCAAGATTTTGATGCTTCTCTACTTTATGATGGGGGAGATAAGGAGGAAATGAATGTGTCCTTGAATTTTTCAAAACCCACATGTTATGACATAGATAGTGACATAGTTGATAACATTGATGAGTTCATACGTGTTGGGAGATGTAGGTGGGATATAGTTGGTTATGAAATGGATCCCATCTATGACATTGAGATTTATTTCTAAGTGTTGCCTTTAGAATTTTCACAACAGATTACTATTGATCAGTGGCAACAAGGAAATGAGATTTTTACCCGTATTCTTCAAACACCCAAGGATGACTTAGTACCTTGTTTTCATGATGATTTTCAGTCTTACCTTGAGGGTTTTGATGAGTACCCCTCTGAGCACTTGGATTCTCTCCATGAATATGATTATCAACCACCGCTGTGCTCAGGTCTTGATAAAAGTAAGGACCTTCTTGGTTTAAAGGAGGATCATTGTGATGACTTTTCCAGGCCACCTACGATTACTTCACCTTGTTATGTTTCTAGAGGTGTGGTTGGGAAGTATGTTTTTGATTTTGAGTTTCCTCTGGGGCAAACCCTAGAGTCAAGGGTTGGTTGAATATTACAAGATTAAGTTTATCATATCAGTTTTTCAAATTTCCCTTGAGAATTTTCCAGTCGTCTGATACATCCTTGTCAATCCCTTCCCAGGCTTCAAAGTGTGAGAACGTCATAGGTAGCCAGTGTGCAGACCCTTTGAGTCAATGTTCTAAAACTTGGTCTTTTCATGACCCTTTTTAGAGATGGATTGAATTCTTTCCTCAGAGGTGGACTTGGCAAGATTTTATCCTTCCCACCCGCCTCCATGAGTTGGACTTTATGATTTTCGATGATATGATATCTGCTCTAACCCATGTCAATTTTGTGCTTGATTTGTCACTATTCTGGTTTATGATGAAGCACAAAGGCAGGTATTGTGGGACATTGCTGGATTGGCTTCATTGGTTGTTTGACTACACCCAACATCTAGCCAGCAGGTGAGTGCAGGTAAGTAGGAATTTTGCATTCGTGTATTATACCATTTGCATTTCATGTTAGTTTGCTTTCACATTTGCATCATTGATTTTTTTCTTTCAGTCCTTATATATATCTATATGTATGCTGGGGTGGCATTACCACCCCATTTTTGTTACTGATTCCCCTATCGAGATTGAACAGGTCTGCAGGTTATGCCAGAGATGCTGAGGTTCTCATGTGCTCTATGGTGAGCACATGTCCCTGAGTTGGAGCAAGATATTATCCCTGTTTTTTAGGGATAACTAGGAGATCATGTCTCGAGGCCCACAGGTCCTAGACATGGAGTACCGAGAGAAGGATTGACTTGAGCATGGCACTTCAGGGCCCATCCTATTCTTATTCAATCATATTTGTCTTGTCAGAACCAACAACATCCATCACCATTGGCTTGGTCTTGTATCATAAGAGGTTCTTTCTCCATGAGGTAATTGGTCCAGGTATCATGGTATGTGTCACTTTTGATCATTGAAACCTTTAAATATGCATCTGATTCCTTTTATCTCTAAAAATTGCTCAGATATTAAATTAGCCTACATGACCATGCTTGGGGAAATTGAAAGGGTGCCCTAGCAAGCCTGTGCCCATAGGTCTTTGTTTGCCACTGGGGGGATTTCTGAAAATCCATCATTCGCTCCCATCATAGCATCACTGTTTCATCTTATCACCCGCTCATCTATTCGATTCCCCCTGTCCAGGCATTGGGTTGACCTATTTGTAGGATTGCACCTTATCTCATGGGAAGGAGGGGCTAAAGGCCCAGAAGGTAAAAGCAGCTGGTAAAAGACAAAAGCCTAGAAATGAAACCTCAAGATGCTTCGCCCAGGGATCCCCGAGAAGGCAATAAAATTCCTCTAAATAAGAAACAAGAGGGACCCAAAAAATAAAAAACAAGACCTAATCAGAGGATAGGGGGTCTCATCACGAGCTAGCCTATTAGGTTCATGGGTACCTAACAATATGACATTGCCACCATCGAGTTACCACGCCAGGGAAATGACCTTTGGTTGCATGACCAAGGGAAAGGGGGTCTCATCACGAGCCAACCTTCTCATCTCTGTGAAAGTACTTGTGGGTAACGCTGTCAGCTCTGGTCACCATGCCAAGGTAGTGTCCTCTGGTTAGCCCTTGAATAAAAAGAAAAAAGAAGAAGAAAAAGAAAATAAAATAATAAAGAAAGAAAAAGAATAAAAGCAAGAATGGGCTTGGAAAAAATGCATCCATGACAGGTACAACTTGCTTTCTAAAAAGGTACCCATAGATAACATTATTCATTCTTGGCCCTCACTGCACCCAAATGTCTGGACATCCCCTAGCCACATCACCTCACTTACATGGCTTGGATGAAATCTTCCTGGAAAATTTCCTTTTCTTGTGGACACTAGCCCAATAGAACGACTTGTCTTTTTCTCCAATCTTGTATTGCAGGTTTTTGTAATGTCTTTGAGCTATTGACTGATGTATTAGGGTTTTTATGCATATGTTTAATAATATTGATGATGAGATGTGATTAACATTGCTATGATCCCGGTGACTGATGAGCCCATGGAGGTCATAGATTTTGATGTGCAGGACCATGCCTGATGGATAGGTACCATTTGGGCCAGTACACATGTGGAGATGACTAGTTCAGACCTCCATGGCACTGAAGAGCCCACCATATGGATGCTGAGACCCCATCAGGGGGTAGAGAAAGGATGGAGATGGATCAAGGATTTTTCACCGGAAAGGAAGAGGACATTCCATCAGAGGCACTTAGGAAGGACTAGACCTGGGGGGAATGACCCCTTTTCAGTGGAATGACAACCTTGGAAGGCTTGGGATGTCTCCATCTTCACCATGACATCATCCAAATTCATGGATACTTTTGGAGATAGACTGGGCAACATTAGCACCTGTGGCATGTTGGAGAGGCCCCTGGGGGTCTAACGTTTTGCTCCTTGGTGTCTCATTTTCCCTAGAAAGGGCTAGCGCCTCCCTTGAAGGGGATTTTACTCTCATTTTTACTTGATTATGGATTTTTACTTAGCATTTAATTTAAAAACAAGTATGATTTTGACATTACGGCCTTGTCAGCCTTTTTATGACCTAAAAGGTAAAATTAGGTCATTGATACACTATATATTGAGGGTTTTCATTGTCATTTTAACATCAATTATCACTCACTCATAGTGAGGTCTGATTTTTAGCACCCTATTGGGGTTTTTAGCTGAACTAGTGATGCGCAGTTATTGAAGGAAGAGATTTTTTGGCATTTATGGTGTTTCTCTTGAAGGAAGGTGTTACAACTAGGGTTTTCATGGTTATTTCTTCATGAATTGTAAGTGTTTTTTCTGCAAAACTTCTTATTGAATGGTTGTAGTTTAAATTTCTTGCATATTGCTTATAAATTTGCTGAATCAAAACCCTAGGTGACAAGCACACAAGTAGGTCCTTGTCTCATGTCCCCTGATAGAGAAATGTTTAGCCATTGAAAGGGAGGAAGAGAGCCTAGCCGTAGCTACACTCCTTATTTCTCTTTCCCCTGTGCTAGTCGTACCTTGTAAAGTCCAAGAGAAGGACGACATCCTAGGCCTTGGTTATCTACACCTAGGGCCATTTTTCTTTAGGGTTTGAAGTAAGAGCCTTGCCACAACAACACTCTCCCTCTTTAAGCCTTCTCGTCTTGACTTTGTGCTTCATTTGAGCTCGCTGTTTGCCAGGAAGGAGGAGAGAGAATGAGGCCTTTATTTTGCAACACCGGACTGAGCCTCTCTCCCCTAGGGTTCTGTCTTTGAGGCCCTGCTTTAGTAGCACCTTGAAACTTTTCCCTCTAGTCCTTTTAAATCTCGTCTTCTTCAACCTGTGCGTCATTCACTTTTTGACTCCATTTAACCCTAAGGCACTGATCTAAAGCCTCAAACGTTGAAGTAGAATTGGATCCAAACACTCTAAAAACTTTTGAATTCAAACCCTAACTACACCAACCCTATCCTAGAGTAACCTACTAACCTTAAGTTGCTGACATCATCATTGAATATTTCATCTTTATTGCAACAACATTTTACTTTATGAGCAATTAAATGGTGGTTAAGGCATTAATTAAATAAAGTGTTGATTGGTTATATTGAATGTTGTATCATTCTAGTATTTATTGATGAAGTGACAATACTGCCATTACTATTTTGTAAACATTGACTTCGTCAACATTTACTTTTAATTGCTCATATTGAATATTAGATAGTATTTAATATATATGAATTACTAACCATGATTGCATGTATTAGATTCCTTGTTGTATTGTCTCAAGCATGTGTTTTTCTTTTCTTTGGTTATACTTTATTGTTGGCTGTTTAGCCGAGACTATCTGATTGGCGATGATCTGTGAAAGGGGGAAATTGTTCTTGTCCTATTATCCCTTGCCCTTTCAAAACCCCAGGTCACCAGGGATGTCTCCCCTGGGCCTAGCCTCCCTAAATAGAAAGATCCTTCCCATCATGGTGACATTGGGTGGGATAGGTTACTGTTACACCAGTTTTTCCCTTTACCTTATATCCTTTTATCCTAGCTACAAACCGTGAGATAACATTTTGGCGCCGTTGTCAGGGAACACTCAGTCAAACCTTCCTCAGACGACACATTTTGGTAAGCCTTGCCTCTAGATGCCTTATCTTACAAGCTTACCCGGTGACTCCACTAGGGTGTTTTCCCTTATCTTTTGATAGTTTCAAGAAAATTATCTGGCGACTCCATTGATGACGAAGCCAACAATGAATTCACAATGGGACCCCAGGAATTACAAGCCTTTAGACATGAGAAAAATACTGGGATACCCACGAAAAATGCCCGTGATAAAAGAGAGATGGCTTCCTAAATTCACTGGTAGCGATGGGGAAAGAGCTGACTTTCACATGAATAATTTTTATTCTTATTTTGGACTCCATCCTGTCGATGATGATGCCGAAGATTAGTGATGAAATTTTTTCCCACGACTCTTCACGGGAATGATAAAAAATGGTATGATGATCTTCCTGATGCTAGGATCACCTCCATGAACTAGCTAGAAGAAGTCTTTCTCAAAGAATGGGGCATAAGATTGGGAGACATATCAGTACTGCTAAAAATATTCGAGCATATAAAACAAGCTGAGAATGAAACCCTATTTGACTTCCAGAGTAGGTTTGAGGGCACTCTTTGTTATATTCTTCGAAGCCATCTCCCCGAAGACAAGTATATTGTCTGGATCTCTATACCCATGCGATCCTGGCACACCTAGGCTTGCCCCACGGTAAAAAGGGCCCAAGGACACTCGATGAAGATTATGACATGGCTACAAGAATTGAACGAAACACCTCCTTATACGGGATAAAAGACCTCTTCACCTCAGGTACTCTTAGTATGGAAAGTTTTTTTCCCATGAAAACTTCGTTGATGATTTCCAGGAAGAAGGGGAACAAACCATCATTCAACAAGGGATTGTTGAAGACATGGACGAGGAGATGGAACCCAAGCAAAATGATGAAGTATCTATTGGCAAATGTTTAACAGTTAGTGTATGCTTGTCATTGATGGAAAGTACAACAGTGAAGATGGCATGAGTATAGGAAGAATGTAACAGACAGGCATCAGAAGTAGTTTAGGAAGACGTTGCAGAGCAAGCTCGATAAAATCAGAAGAGATAGTGCAGAAGATGTTTGGTATGTTTTACAGGCAGTGTAAGCTTGTCATTGATGGAAAGTACAACAATGATGATGGCTTGAGTACAACAGTGATGATCAGCAGTGCAATGATATTCAGGAAGACCATCAACGCAATAATTGTCTAAACGCAACAATCCTCAGTCGTCAAATCGAGGATTGATCTAAACTATTGATCAGGCATGATGAAGTCCTGCAAAGTTTGAGAAGCACAACTGATCGTTGGATCCCATCCAAAATTTCCGACAGAACGAGGGTCGTCAAATCTGAATTTAGACAAGAAGAGCGCGCTGAAGAGGAGGATAGATCTCAGGTGTTCGACCCAAGCGCGGGATCCGACCATCGTTGGATCAAGCAGAACCTGCACGCTCTCTAAAGTACAAGGAGAAGTGGGCGTATAAAATCCTGGAAAAAGGAGGACCATCTATTATCAGGCAGGACACGTGGGGAAAGATCGTCAGTTCGCTGACTGGAGAGTCAAAGGAACGATGTTCCCTAACCTCTCGAAATCGCAATATGTGAAATCGCGATTCAATCTGAGCCGTCTAATTAAAGTTGAATCTGGACCATTGATTCCAGTCCATGTCGGAGTTTCGAGGATCGAGAGTTGGAGATGTCAAGTAATATCATCCACAGGAATCTGGATTTCGCGATATGAAAAATCACGACTTAATCACAGCCGTTGAATCAAGATCAAATTTGGACCATTGATCCAACTCCATATCGGAGTTTCATGAATCGCGACATGGAGAGACAAGAAAACAATGCAACCAGAGTGCCAAAATCGCGATATGCGAAATCATGATTTAATCACAGCCATTGAATCAAGATTATATCTGGACCATCGAATCATAGGACATGTGGCAAGCGATCGAAATTTCGCTGACTTGGGGTCAACGGAGCATAGTGTTGAAACTCATGAAATGAGAAATCGTAAAAGCGCTTTATGCATAAGCGCTGTCATAGCCATTGGTCACATCGATGGAAGATGGAGGTAGAAGCTAGAGGTGCTAAGATTGGCCACAGAAATGCCGAAATGAATGCAAGATCTAATAAAGTTCATCCAACGGCGCAGATAAACGTGAAGGATATCGAAGGGCTACTGATGCACGACACAGTGAAACTGCCAGAAACCATTGATGGCGTCTGCCATAGAATTCGAAGAGACCTTTGTGTAATCGCCAGAGGAGATGAAGAATCTCCAAGCTTTGTCCAATGAAGGAAGACTATTCTTAGAAGGGATTGACAAATGGATGAGCATTGAAGCCTGTAGATGAAACATAGAGGGTGAGCTCGACTGTAACAGAGAAGACGAAGAGTCTCAATTGCAAGAGAAAAAAAGGAATCTCGGCATAACACCTAGTGATTATAGACACATGGGTTGAACCGCCAGAGAAGCTGACAAGTCACGATGATGATCAAGTAAAGCACTCGAGAGGTGGAGGATATCGGCGCGGTGTGAATATGCAGAGGTATTGTGCACATTGCATGCACAAGGTTCACAGAAGCTATAAGTACACGGTACAGAGAAGAGATGGGGTTGCTGTTGCTATTGGTGTTGTTGTGGTTGTTGTTGTTGAAGGTGATTCATGTGTGAAGAAGGAGGTGAGTGCAGCAGATGAATTGAACAAAAGAGGAACTGTGCAGTGAATGGACATGGCGCACAGAGCATAAAAAGTAGAATAACAGACAACGCAAGTCATGTGTGCAGGAAGGCAATGAGGCAGACAACAACGAAATGCAGCAGAACAATGATGAGTCTGGTAAGCCATTGTTGAACATTATATCACTGTAATAAGTTTCAGTAGAAAAAATTTATATTTTAGGGAGGTTGGGAGGTGCTAGGGAGGACTGTTTTCCTCATAGGTTCAAGTGGGTGCTTGAACACAGGGAGTTGTAGCTTCTATCTAGTTTTAGCCGGAGAATCCAGGGTGGCAGGGTGGTGCAAGGGAGAACTATTGTTCTCTGTTATACAGGTTGGTTGCCTGTATGATTGGAAGTTGGTGCATCCATCCAGTTGGTGCTGGAAACAATCAGGGAGTTCGTGCTTCCTTCTAGTTGGTGCTAGAGAAACCAGGAAGTTGGTGCTAGAGAAACCAGGGAGTTGGTGCTTCCTTCTAGTGGGTGCTAGAGAAAACAGAGAGTTGGTGCTCTCAACAAGTAGTAGCTTGCAAAACTTAGGTTGCAGCCTCATTATGAGTTGGTGCTCATATGTATGATAATGTAAAGAATGTAACTATTACTTATCATATAAAGAAAAAGAGGTTTTTACCCTGTATGGGTTTCCTCGAGAAATATTTGTCTTTGTGTTTCTCATATATGTGACTGATGCTGAATGTGCCATTGTTTATTTCCCTGCATTAATGTGATCATCATTCAATGTTTCTACAAAGAGTTTAAAAGAAGCATAATTGTTTAAGCACGGTAACAACTGATTCACCCCCCCCCTCTCAGTTGTCCAACAATTGGTATCAGAGCCGACCCCCTTTTTTATCTAAGGGTAGATCCTAGATCTTAAACATGACAAGCCATGAAGGGACTTCAGTCACTAGGCCTCCTCTATTTGATGGAACAAATTTTTCCTTCTGGAAGGTTAGAATGAG
>JZKD02S2153950.1:31078-43728 GCA_000966675.3 Picea glauca
TATTACTCATGACTCCACTTTTCCATCGTAACTACTTTGCCATGGATAAGAAGTGTGAAGCATAGGCCAAAAATTTTATATTGTATATAAGGTTACTTAAAAGAGAACTTAAGGAGCTGAAGAAAGGTGGAACTTCAAGGAATGCTTGATCGAGAGAGGAGTATCATCAAATTTGAAATTTTGAAGATCATTGTTGCATGAGGACATGTAATGGATAAGGCATGGGGGAAATGTTGAGCCTCATTTTTGTCACCTCCAATTGCCTTATATTGTCCAATATCCTAACCATTTTTTCCTCATACATATGCACTCTCTACATATTTTCCTCAACAGATATGTCATTTAACATTTTTTTTGTACATGAGGCATCACCTCATCCGATACTCATCTTCAGGATTCATCCGATACTTCCATTAGTCCGGTACTGCAAAAACCAATTGTTATATTCCGGTACTTTTCCTGATCTGGTACCAACTTTGTGCCTATTTTGGTACCATTTTTGCGCTTATCTGGTACTCCGATCTGTTACTGTACTAGTTTGGTACCAACTGTGCTAGTCCGATACCAACATCCTATAAAATTCTGGTACCATATTTTCACCTCGATTTCATGCATATAAAGATGAATCTCAAAATTATGGGTCATGGGTTTTGTCCAGAGCGGCGTTTACATGAGAGAACGTGAATAATAATTCACACATATCACACGTGTGGACATCCATATCAGGGGGAATGATTCAGCCAAGAATCATCAAATATTTCTAAACTACAAGATTGTGCCTCGAGTTGTGTGCAGATGGGAGATGATATTTCAAAAAATCTAAATGAGTTTGTCTAGAAATACACCAGATTGAAAACCCAAAAATGGTTTGGAAAAATCATCTACTACCTGGAAGATACGAAGGGTTCTTTGAGGCCAGTTTGCCTAAATTGCCAATTTTTCAGAAATTCTAGGATCATGCCCAGATTTGTGGAAAATGCATTTTATTGATTAGCTAATGGTTGTACTCGACCTCCATTGGTGGAAAATGGTTTTGATTTGATTGTTCATGGATTGGCTTGTCTAGAGCCAAATTGGTAATGTAAAAAGTATATAAATTGAGTTATGGCTTTAAGCCAAAAGGAGGAATTGTTATGCTGTAGATTGGATTTCCGAACACTCTTTTTTAAAATTTACTTGTTGAATATTAATGGAAGTTTGAATTCAATTATCTTGTGTGTCTTTTAGAATTTAGCATCTGATGATCTAAAATCTTCCATGTTGGCATCGGCAAGGGCCCACTGATCCATCTTGGTATGCTCATTGTAAATTATTAGTATAGATTTTTGTTTCTTGTACTTGTTGTTTTGATTTCATGTTATTTTATTTTGATTTCACTATTAGAATTGATTGCAAAGTCTGGAAGTACAAGAACAATTCGAGAGTCCATTCGCATTACACGAGCCAACAAATGGAACATCTCATAAAAAAATATGCTTCATGTGTAGAAACAAAGTAGTTTTCTAGAATTGCAAGATTGTAAGATTGTATTACATTTCCTTTTGTGGTGCATCAATTTATTTTGAAGAGTGTGCAAAATTAGATAAGAATTTCATGCAAGTTTGAAGTGAGTTATTATAGGAGTGAGACTAGGATCCATCTCTCACCTACATGCGCTTATAATGGAGTGTTTACGCCATGCCTGGTAGTTCTTTTAGCTCAGTTATGTTTCCAAAATGTTAATGATTGATTGTGTGGTTGTTCCAAGAGATAGAATCATAGTCCATATCTATCTTTCATGAGCCTATAATGAGCAGATCTAGCCCCTGAAAAAGAATTTTGAGTTATACATTTTTTGATCAATTTTTCTTTTTGGATTTTGAATTGTATGTGTGGAGTGTTATTTGAAAGGTGTGAAACAAAGTGTTTAGTTTCATAAGTAGTTTTATTACATAGAATATACTCAACAAACATAGTTAAACCATCTATTTCCGACACATATAGTGTAACAACTCTATTGATTACGAATCTCGGTCGATAATTTATGTTTGGTAATAAATTATGCATATAATTGCACAAACAACAAATATACCATAACCATTCCAAATGAAATGAAAAATTGTAGATTTACTTACTTCACCAAGAATAATCAAGCCATAAAACCCTAAATTACCAATTAAGTTCACCAAAAATGATCCAATGTGCAAGAGAAAGACTCCAAGAGTGGTGTGCATCACAATTTCAACTAAGTACTCCCAAGAAGGGAGAAAATTTTATTCCTCTTCTCTCCAAGTGAGATTTATGATTAAAAAGTGAAATTATCCAACCATATTTATATGGGAAATCTTGGCTAATTTACCCAAAAGTTGTGTCTTTCACAAAAGAGAGCCTACATGTCAATTTGGCTCTTAAAATTCAAAATTAAATTATTTTTTACAAAATAAAACCCTAAAGAGGGTGAGGTCATCCTTCCTAGTGTGACATTAGGTCTCCTCCATGAGACATTGAGTTTATCTAGCACAACATTGGTCTTCCAAAGGCCCTCCTCCATGCCACACATGCAAAAACTGTAGCCCGACATCTCTCAATGTCAAACCCTAGCCCTGGGTTATGTCATGGGGTTACTAGGGTGAAGTCTAAGGTCTCCAAATACAACATACAGGGGGGGGAAAGGTGGCCCCTCATCGTCTAGGTCTACCAAGATCCCTCCAAAGGAAACATCTTCTTCCTTCATTGTGAAAACTAGTCGTCACTGTCTTTCCCTAGGCATGGGATCTCTACATCCATCCTTGGGCTTCAATCCCTCATGAAGGTCTGAATTGATCATATCCTCATGAATACCTATCCACTAGGTAAATTCCTGCAAAGAAAACAAGTATTCCCTCTAGGGGTCCATAAGTCACAAGTATCATGGCAAGTAAATCACATCTAACAATCAAAGCACTCGAACATGTGCATCAAACCACCCTAACCCAAACAAATGATAAAAGATGTTATACATCTTAACAAATTTAGGTTTGGAAAGGGTCTCAAGATGTCTTATTGGGTCAATAACCTCTATATTTAGGGTGTTTTCTAGGTGGAACCAATTCTAGCCATGTGTACATGTGATATGATGTGGGGTATACTCTTCGGCATGGGGTTCATTCCATACACGGGTTTGTATTGTACTAACTATGGGTGCCTTTGTAGAGGGTGATCAGTCCTTTGTTCATGATGCAAATATTTCCAAGCCACTTATTTCCATTTTTTTAATCCTTTTTATTCTTTTATGTTTCAAGGAACTAGGTGGAGGCCACTGTCCTGGCTTGGTGTCCAGGTATGACAATGTCATTCACAAATACTTTGTGGAAATGAGAAGGTTGGCTCGTGATGAAACCCCCTTTCCCTCAGTAAGGCAACTGAGAGCCACTACCCTGGTTTGGTGAATAGATGATGGTAATGTCATACCGCTAAGCACCCATGATCATGATAGGTCAGCTTGTGATGAGGTCTCCTATCTCGCAACTAACACCCTGAGTGATTATTTTTGTAGGTCCCCTATTTATTTTGGAGAATCATTTCAATGTTTTCTCAGAGATCCTTGGGCAAAGTATATCAAAGGTGAATGATAGGATTTTKTCTTTCCCCTACTACTTTTACCCTTTAGGCCTTCAACCCCTTCTTCCCATGATGTAAGGTACAATACCTTCTTGGGTCAATACACCCGAAGATCCCAAAAGGTTGAGGATATGGAGGGAAATAAGCATGGAAAGTGAAAAGTATGATAGGGAATGGACAATAAATTTTCAGGGAACCACCCAAAGCAACCTATTCCGAAGGGAAGCCAACTTAGTAGAATACAATGACACCCCCCTTAGGTTTGAATAAAGCAAAGAGCATAAATTCCAAGAAAATGTTCTGAAATCAAGAAATATCCTTTCAAATATGTTCAAATGCTTTAGATATCAGAGTGATATGTACCATGATACCTGGACTCATTACCTCATGGATAAAGACACACTGCTTTGCGGGAACTAGGATAATGTGGTGGATGTTGTTTTTGGTGATGTGTAGGATGCATCAATGAAAAGAAGAGCCCCTCCAGGGCTATGCTCTGTCCATATAGATCTCGACACTCCATGGCTACAACCTGTGGACCTAGAGACATGATCTCCTTATTTATCCCTGGGTTTGGGATTAACATGCAGAACAAAATATTATGCTATATGCTACCAAGGAAAACCAGGAGGTGACAATGAATTAAATGTACATGTCTTTGTCGATGCCAAATGGGCTGGAGATCTGGATCGATGGAGGTCGACGAGTGGATATGTGTTCAAAATGTTAGGTGGAGAAATCAATTGGACGAGTAAGAGACAAACGATCGTAGCCATGTTAACAACATAAGCTGAATACATGGAAGCCACTCATGGAAGCAAAGAAGTAGTATGGCTACAAAGGACGTGTTAAGGAATTAGGTTTGAGCAGAGAGTTATGAAGATAAATTGTGATAGTCAAAGAACAATATTTATGGAAAGGAACCTTGCTTATCATTCTAAGACTAAGCACATTGATGTACAATACCATTTCGCGAGAGACATGGTGGAAAGAAACAAGGTGTTGTTGGAGAAAGTAGACACATTGGAAAACATAACAGTCTCATTGACCAATTTTGTGAGTGTTGTGAAGTTATCTTGGTGCAGAGAGGCAATGGGAATTGTTTCCCTAGGTCTGTGAATGAGAGTTCAGAGTCTCCTAGTTTCAAAAAAGAAGACAACAAGTGGGAGAATGTTGTGTTGTTATATTATTTGTAGTGAAAGTATAGGTGGATTGACTGACAGTTAAAGTTGAAGTAGATCGACAACAAGTTGAAGGTCGATGTGGATTGACAACAATTTGAAGGTCGATGTGATTCAACCAAGTAAAGTCGAAGTCAAATTTCGAGGTGGTTCGACATGGTAAATACATAGAAAACAAGTCGAATAGGTAAACTGACAAGAGGTTGGCAGTGGGCACATGTAAACTTATTGAATACTGAATGAAGATCGACTGGTAGTTGACGAGTAAACCAACTTGGTAGTCGACTGTAACAGAATCTTGAGAATTGTGGGATCTATAACCAATGATCTGTATCGATTTGTAATTGTTTTTTCATGCCTTTTCTTTATGTTTTTTCTTGTTGTAAAGACTATAAAGAAGGTGGGTTGTAAGGTTGTAAAAGCTAATGAATAATCTTTAGATGATGAATGGATAATCACCAAGAGTCTGTAATTTAGAGGTTGTTTGTAAGCCAAATTGGACACAGAGTTGTTCTTGTGTAAGCAAGAGGGTATGATGTCAATTATGTCTTAGGTGTGGACCAAAGTTAGACATGTAACATTTTATTCTGAATGAATAAGAAAACAAGAGAGGAAAACACTCAAGGAATGCTGGTTTTTCTGGTTTGGGTTTCTAGGGTAAAATCTCTATGTATGTATTGTGCGTTTGCTTTGTCATTTACTTTGTTAATTATATCTTTATTCCTCTATTCTTCTAGGTTTAGCGTGGAATTGTTTCTCATTTCCTAACATGTTGTATCAGAGCTTCACATTTAACAGGTGGTATTGGATCTTGGATTAACAACCTTGTTTCTGAGCTAAGATCTAGGTTTTGTAAGAGTCGTAAGTCTGAAATATTTAAATATTGTGCTAAAGATTGTGTTAAATAATGGAGAGAAGCTCGATAATAGAGATTGAAAAATTCAATGGCCATAATTTTGAGCTTTGGAAGCTTAAAATTGAATATCTCCTTGTAGATCGAGAACAACAGATAACATTATGTCCAGGTACCATGTTGACAAGTATTTTGACGAAAGAATGGGAGAAACTCGAGAGAAGAGAAAGGTGTACAATTTGACTTTATCTTGTAGATTTGGTGCTCTTGAATGTCTTAGGTGCATATTCGGCCAATAAAATATGGGACAAGTTGGGAATTTTGTACCAGTCGAAATATCTGGTAAATAAGTTATTTCTCATAAATAAACTATATCTTGTGAATATGAGTGATACTAGTTCGGTGACTGAGCATTTAAATGCACTTAATACCATTATAAGTCAGTTATCTTCTGTGGATATTAAAATCACCGAGGAGGAGAAATGTATTAGCCTATTATGTTCTTTGCTAGAGTCTCGAGATAGGTTAGTCATGGATATAGGGATTAGTACAACTACATTAGTGCTAGAAGACATGGTTTCATCTCTTCTATCAGAAGAAATTATAAGAAATAACATGGAAGGATTGACAAAATATGCTTTAGTGGTGAGAGGTTGACCGATTGACAGAGATAAATGAAAATTCTTCGGTAGAAATTATAAGTCAAAGGGTAGATATAAATCCCCAGTTCAATCAAAGAGAAGATGTTGGAAATCAGTGGTAAAGCTAAGAATTACAAAAAGGACTGCAATTCGAAGGCGATGGAAATTAATACAGGATTCTATGAGAATTAGTCGAATGAGAGAAAGATGACTCCAGATAAGGGAGGCAATGTGTACCTAGTGTCGACAAGTACACAGTCAGATCAACATGTTTGGTTGATTGAATTAGGAGCATCCTTTCATATGACACCACATAGAGAATGGTTCTGCGAATATGAACAATATGAAGGAGGAAACAATTCTTGGGGGATGAATCGACAACCAAAATTGTTGGACAAGGAAGATTTTGACTGATACTGTATGATGGGAGGAACATAACCCTTCCAAGTGTGCTACACATTTCGGGTTTTGCAAGAAACCTAATATTTTTCTGCAAGATGAGTGATGCAGGGGTGCACACTCTATTTCAGAAGGATTCGTGCAAGATAGAAAGAGGTGCGATGGTATTAATGAAACGAGTTCAGATTGGAACCCTATACAAAGTGTCAGGTAGTGTTGACTAAACTAGATGCAACAATATTGTTTTTCCTGAAGTCGAATTGACTTTGAATCGACTTGACTTGAATTGAGCTGATTCGATTCAAATCGACTCGAAAATTCATCATAAAGTCGACCTGACCGTGCTATGGTATGAGAAGATGAGACACATTGGAGAAAAATGAATTCGAGATATGAATAGCAAAGGTATTGTTGAAGACTTTCCTGAATGTAATTTAGAAGTCGTTTTTTGTGAACATTGTATATATGGAAAAAAAAGTCAGATGAGGTTCCCGTCTGGTTCGACAACGACAAATGAGATTCTATAATTGGTTCATAGTGATGTGTTTGGCCCTATTTCAGTGCCTTCACTTGTCGTATCCTTGTATTATGTCTCCTTCATAGATGTTTTTTCCAAGAAGACGTGGAAATATTTCTCGAGGAAGAAATAAAAGGTTTTTGAGAAATTCACAGAGTTTAAATCTCTTGTAGAAAACCAGACAAATAAGAATATTAAGGTGTTGCGAATTGACCATGATGGTTAATTATGTGGAAAATAAATTGATTAGTTCTGGAAGAAGTGCAATATAGCATGAAAAACTACCACACCATATACCCCACAACAAAATGTAGTTTTCGAGAGAATGAACATAATGTTGATGGACAAGGCAAGGAGCATGCTCAGTGGTTCTAGGCTCGCACATGAATTATGGTTGGAGGAATTCAAAACTGAAAAATATTTATTGAATATGTCTCCTTCTTCGATGCCAGTCGACGCGACTCCACATGAGGTATGGTCGGGTAAGAATATTTCAGTTTCACATCTCAGAGTATTTTGTTGTGATTCATTTGTGCATGTTTCCAAGGAAAAGAGGATCAAGCTAGACAAGAAGGCGGTCAAATGTATTTTCATTGGACATAAAGAAGGAATGAAAGGATATAAGCTCTAATATCCTGCAATAAGGAAAAAAGTGTATAGTTAAGATGTGGTCTTTAGAGAAGTTAGAGGTAAATATGAGCCTGAAGAAAATATTCAGACCAAGAATAATCCTGAGACGATGCAGTTTGAATTGAGGAATGAATAGGATGATTTAGATGAGTTGAATGAATAAGAAGAAGAGGCAAAACAACTAACCCCAATTGTAAGGAGGTAAAAAAGAGTAAAAAAAATAGTAGAAAGGTATATTCCACCTGACTTTCGTTCCACATACGTGTTAACTGCCATCGATGATGACCCCAAGTCGGTCAGGGAGGCAGTCGACTCAACAGAAGGAAAAATATGGAAGGACACCATGGTCGAAGAGATGGGATCCTTGCACAAGAATGAGACATGAGATTTATTCAAGTTACCTAGTGGAAGAAATCCTATCGGTGGAAAATGGGTATTCAATAAGAATATGAATGCAATAATTCAAGTTGAGAAATTCAAAGCTTGACTGGTAGCGAAAGGATATTCCCAAGTCAAGGGAGTCCACTTCGGTGATATTTTTTCCCATGTTGAAAAATTAACGTCTATTAGAATACTAATGTCTCTGGCTGCAACATTCGATATGAAAATATAATAGATGGATATAAAGACAATGTTCCTACATGGGGACCTAGAAGATGAAATCTACATGAAACAACCTGAAGGATTTGCAGTAAAGGGAAAGAAATATTTCGTGTGCAAACTAAAAATATCCCTTTATGGTCTAAATAAATCACCAAGGATGTGGTACCAAAAGTTTGACACATACATCCTTAATTTGGGATTTGTGAGAAGCAAAAATTATCACTACATATATTCCAAAGAAGAAGATGGGAATTTCATATATGTAGCTATGTATGTCGATGACATGTTACTTATTGGAAACATCATGGACACAATAAAGGAGGTGAATAAGCATCTATCCTCCAAGTTTGACATGAAGGATATTGGTGCAACAAACTTCATTCTAAGAATGGATATTAAGAGAGATCGAGCAGCTAGAAATCTCTGGTTGAACCATTCAAAGTATATTGAAATAGTTTTGAAATGTTTCAATATGCAGGCTTGCAAATCTGTGAAGGTGCCAATTCCTGTGGGAATAAGGATAACTATTGAATAGTGTCCAAAGTCACATGAATAAATAGAGGACATGGCATGTGTTCCCTATGCAAGTGTTGTTGATATTCTAATGTATGTGATGGCATGCATTCAACCGAACATTGCCCATGCAGTGGAAGTGTTGAGAAGATACACGTCGACACCTGGGAAGGAGCACTGGACAACTATCAAAAGAGTATTCAGGTATTTGCGTGGCACAAAAGATTATGTTATATGCTATCAAGGAAAACTTGGAGGTGACAGTGAATTAAATGTACATGGATTTGTCGACACTGACTGGGCTGGAGATCTGGATCAATGAAGGTCAACTAATGGATATGTGTTCAAAGTGTTTGCTGGAGCAATCAACTAGATGAGTAAGTGACATGCGGTCGTAGCCCTATCAACAATAGAAGATGAATACATGGAAACCACTCATGGAAGCAAAGAAGAAGTATGGATGAAAATGATGTGTTAAGTAATCAGGTTTGAGCAGAGAGCTATAAAGATAAGTTGTGATAGTTAAAGGGAAATATTTTTGGAAAAAAACCCTTCTTATCATTCTAAGACTAAGCACATTGATGTATAATACCATTTCGTGAGAGAAATGGTGTAAAGTAACAAGGTGCTAGAGAAAGTAGACACGTTGGAAAATATAGTAGACTCTTACCAAGTATGTGAGTGTTGTGTAGTTCTCTTGGTGCAGAGAGGCAATGGGCATTGTTGCCATGGGTCTGTGAATGAGAGTTTAGAGTCTCCCGGTTTCAACAAAGAAGACAACAAGTGGGAGAATGTTGGGTTGTTAGATTCTTTGTAGTAAAATTCGAGGTGGATTAAATGACAGTCGAATTCGAGGTAGATCGACAAGAAGTCGAAGGTTGAGGTGGAATGACAACAAGTCAAAGGGCAAGGTGAGTCGATCGAGTAAATTTGAAGTTGAAGGTCGAGGTGGTTTGACATGATAAAGACATTGACAACAAGTCAAAGAGGTCAACTGAAAAGAGGTCAACAACGGGTGTATGGAAAATGAATGAATATCAAATGAATATTGACCGATAGTCGACGGGTAAACCAACTTGGTAGTCAACTGTAACAAAATCTCAAGATTCACGAGATTTGTAGCTAATGATCTTCATGGATCTGTAACCATTTTTGGGAACCTTTTCTTTAGGGTTTTGTCGGTTGTAAATCCTATAAAGAGGGCATGTTGTAAGGTTGTAAAAGCTAATGAATAATCTTTATATGGTGAATGACTAATTGCCAAGAGTCTGTAATTTAGAGGTTGTTAGTCATGTAGATGTAAGCCGAATTGGCTATAGGGTTTTTCTTGTGTAAGAAAGAGGGTATGATGTCGATTGTGTCTTAGGTGTGGACCAAGGTTAGACATGTAACCTTTTATTCTGAATGAATAAGAAAACAAGATAACATAATGCTCAAGGAATGTTAGTTCTCCCGGTTTAGGTTTCCATAAAATCTCTGTGTATTGTTTGTTTTCTTTATCATTTACTTTATTGATTATATATTTCTTCCTCTCTTCTACTAGGTTTAGCATGAAAATGTTTCTTATTTCATAACATTTTCTTTTATGTTATAATTAGGATAGTTTAAACTATACAAGCTCCTAATTATCTTTAAAGACTATTAGAATTTTTTTGAAGCAAAACAATGATTTTTTAAATTGTTGTGGTCCTAGTTTCCTAGGCGGAAGAAGCAATGTTGTATGTTTTTATTTTATAACATATTAATACGACGACTAGCTAGCTTTAAAAAAAATTCTTAATTGTAATACTAATGATCTTTAGCATTGATTAGTTTATAAAATACAAAGAGAATTAAGAAAATATAACTTTCTATCATATAAATAAAATATTAAAGAAAAATATTTAATCCTGGTTTTTTAAGTCCAATAAAATAAACTAAAACTTATTAGAATGCACAATAACCATCATAAATAATAATCATTATTGTCCTTTAAAAATAAATCCTTATTATAATTAGTTATAATATTTAATTTCACACCTATATTTTTGAAGAATAATGTTATAAATAAATATATAATTAAGATAGTTATAATAACCTTCACTTTATGACGTGTTAAAGTTTATCATTATAAAATGTACACATTTGAAGGTAATAATTTTCGAATTTCCCGAGGACTTGACCCAATAATTACTTTTATTTATAATACTTTAAGTATGATTATTTCCGTGTCATATCATTTTGAAGTTTAAGCTATGAAGATTAAAAGTTTAATTAATTTAATTTTTTTTTTGTTTTATTTATTAAAGCAATTTGATTATTTATTAACACAATTTGATTATGTAATTTTATTGGGTTAATACATTTGTATTTTATTTATTAAAGGAAATACGTCATATCCCATCTTCCTCTTAGAAACAAGTCTCTTCTCCATTGAGAACATGACTATGACTAAATACCTAATGTATAAGAACAAGTTAAACAACATGGAAGACAAGAGGCTTCCTAAAATTGCTTCAAAATCGATCATAACCACCATCGACTCAAGTGAGGATGGCATAAAGATGCCTGTTCTTGGCTAAACTATTGGGGAATCATGGAAGACACCATTTTGTAGAATAAAAATACTATTAAAAAAATCGTCAAATCAACATTTAAGGAGAAAATGTGGTGTGATAAAGAGTTAGAGGAAAAAATAAATTAAGGTATTATAAGGATGTAATCAACCCTAATCTAGAAGATCAAAATTATCTCTCTGTTTTTCCAAGTGTAAAGAAACAAATAAGCATTGCTAAGATAAGAACAAATTCTCACGAGCTCTAGAGTGAAATTGGGCGTTGGTCAATTCCTAAAACGCCATGAGATGAAAGAGTTTGTCACCTTTGTGACACTAAGAAGGTTGAAGATGAAAATCACTTTCTCTTATATTGTCCAGCCTATACCCATATTAGATCTCATTTTAAAAATATTTGTCACACTACCAACCTTCCTAACCTCTTAATTCAACAAAAGTATGGTGATCTTGGAAAGCTTCTTTTAATGCTTTTCAAGAACATAATTTTTTTTTCTAAAGAATCACAGGTAATCACTTAGCCTCTTAAGGTCTGATAGACCAATTCGATCCTAGTGGATGTTAATCATCATCATCATCATGTAATTTTTGTTAAAATTGTATTTTTAGATGCATAAAATTGTTGTTTTAAATGTGAAAATGAATTGAACATCTTCAAAAACACACTTTGCAATTGTATTATGCAATATTAACATCTAAATTGCAATTCCATTAATTCAAAATAATTCTTACCAAATTTTAGATTAAAATAATTAATTTCACATTATTTTAAAGAACAAAATTCATAAAACTTTTCAACTATGACTCAAGTAATACTACACTTTTTGGAAAACAATATAGGTGCAAATATGAAAGTGTTTCAAGCTATGTTTAACAAACCCTAAAAAACTTATCAAAATATATATTTATGTTTTTCATTTAAATTTTGAGTGGACGTAATGGTTAAGACCATGTGTTTCCTCCTAAAAAATCACAAGTTCAAATCAAGGGGGGTAGAATATGTATACCTCCATAGAATTTACCAATCAAATTCCTAAGTGGAGGGACTCCCTTATCTCACAAACAAACGAAAAAATTTCATTACCCTAACTTTAAAATTAGATTATTATTATTATATAAATTATTTAATTATTTTTATTAAAAATATATATTATAATAATTTCAATTAAATCATCATTTAATA
>JZKD02S2153972.1:18558-34359 GCA_000966675.3 Picea glauca
TAAAATGAATAAAGTGGAGAACAATAAGGTGAAACCCAAGTATATTTATGGAAATGATATCATGAAAGGTTAATGGGGCTATGAAATGTGAAGAATGATGAAGGGAAAGGTGGATGAGAATAGGACATTTTTGAGCCCCAACAAGCAGTAATGTTTACAATCATAAAATGCCCACATTCTTACAAATGAACACACACAGGAAAATTGCCCGCTCCTACTCTCTCTAGCCTCTCTTGGCTCATGAATCCCCATTCTCAAAGAGATCTCTCCTTCCTTAAATATAAAATAGCATCCAAATAACCTTAGGAGGTCGAATCCCATCTCCTCCATTGGATTCTAAGCCTTGGAGATACGTGGCAACAATCAAAGAGACAAAAATCCAACAAACTGCTAAATTTCAGGAATTTGTTGGAAGCCATTAATAAATTGTTTCCACCTCGTTGCATGAGGCCTTTGATGGATATAAAAATTAGGTGTAGGTGTCCCTTGACATCTAACTAATCCTTAAGAATCCATTTGAATCCTCCTTGACAGGTGGAAACCTCCATCTTGGGTCGCCAAAGTACCATATTTTTACCAACCTTTCACTTCACTTTCACTTCTCTTTTAACCATATTCCGCTTTCCCATACCCTTACATTAAACCATTTTCATGATTACATGGGTTTTAGACATATTATTTTCCAATGCATATATTTTAGTGTTTTTGAGTGAATTTATGATGAAATATTGGAAAAATGACATGCTTACACTTATATATGAAAGTGGGATGAGTTTCATGATGTTTACAGGTGTATTTTAAGACTCCAACCAAGTCAAATTTGACCATCAAGCCTCAAATTCGAATTTCCTCTTCAACCCCTTGAAGATTTGATGAAGATTTGGAGAGGATATCACTTGATAGGTGTGAGCACACAGTTGTAACCAAGTGAGACATTTGTGGATCTAAGTTATCTTAATTTTTTGTATAAATAGGAGTGCCTCCTCCATTTCAAGGGAGGACTCTTGGAGCATTGTGTCCAAATTATGATGGAATAAGAATCAAGCTTATTTTCACATCATTTTCCATTCTCTAGTTTAGATTTAAAATGATTTAGTTTATGTGTTACTTTGTTCTTGGGAGAATTGAGCTCACTCCAAATAGATCATAGTAGCATTTTCTGCTTGTTCTAATGCTTTGAATAGGTTTATATGCTTTATTGTTTTTATTAGAATTATTTGATGATATTGATTGTTTATAGGTTTTATGAAACATCACGAGAGGACCTCCTGTAAGGGATCTAGTGTTTTCTTTCCTACAACAACTAAGTCTTATTAAGTGCAATGAGAGAGTTAGGATTTAATTGAATTTTCTTATATTAGAGTTAGATGCCTACTCCTGCATATATTTTGATGGAATCATCACAATATTACGTGCATCCCTGGTTGATAATTAAATGAAATCAATTTAAGCAATTGAATTTCCCAACACTCCCAACAAGGCGAATATCAAAACCGTGATCTCTATAGGAAATTCGGTAGTGCTATTGTAAAACAATTATGCAGATTCCGTAGCGCCACTTCTATGTCTAATATCTCTCAAACCATAACACATTTTGAAAACCTGAGAGAGGTTTTTGTTATTTGGTATGTGATGAAAAAAAACCCCTCTAGTTTTCAAAAATACCTTCTCAATTTTTCATAATCCAACTTTTAAGTTAGTCACTCAAAACTAGTAGAAGCATCCAAAAATAACTCTGCACAATTTGGTCTCTGCCAAAATTTCGGTAGCTCTCGCCTGTGTGTCTGCATGCAATTTGGTAGCCCCATCATAATTCGCAGCTACACACTTCAACATTGACATATTTGGTAGCATCCGACATGAAAACGGATTTGGTAACAACCTATGGAATTCATAGTGCCATCATTACACTGCTTAACAACTTTGGTAACGTTTTAGGTAGTAAAATGGCAGACCATTCTATATAGACAATTCCATAGCGCCATGGTGCTACATAATATCTATGTTTTTCCATATGATAAGACTAATCAAGAAATTTGATCTGATATATGAAAGCCTATGTTTAGCCTGTTAGAGGTTATTTAGTTTCTTATGGAGAGGCATGCCTCTTTTAGTTGCAAATTCTTGTGCTAATAGGATGTATCCTCATTGATCGAAAGGGGAAACAAAATTTTATGTCCTGCAAAATAGAATTTGAATTCACTAATAATACTGTCGAGTATGAATCTTTAGTGAAAGGACTAAAGAAATCCATAGACTTAAACGTTAAAGGACTAAAAATTTTTGGGGACTCTGAAATTATCGTCAGGCAAGTA
Organism: Picea glauca; assembly: GCA_000966675.3. Classification (NCBI taxonomy): domain Eukaryota; kingdom Viridiplantae; phylum Streptophyta; class Pinopsida; order Pinales; family Pinaceae; genus Picea; species Picea glauca. The sequence goes on from JZKD02S2153972.1 coordinate 20,874, forward strand.
AGGAATACTATACATTGCAACTATCCCCACCTGAGAAATTACCAACATGAAGTGCATAGGCTAATAGAAAATTTTGAGGCCTTCAATATAACAATTATTCCTAGGATAAAGAATACTCTTGTTTATTCCCTAGCTATTGTTTCCTCAAGGCTATCCCCTTTAGAAGACTATGAAGCCTTCCAGTTCACTATGGAACTTCTCTACAAACCATCAGTGCCCAAAAATATTTATAATTGGAAGGTCTTTAAAGGAGATGAACACATCATAAACTTCTTAACCAATCAAGAAAATTTTAAATACCTGGCTATTGACGATGAATTATTCCAAGAGAAACTAGTAGAAACTGATCCCCGTGAACAAAGAGGTGAAACAGATCACTCAACTGACAAACCAAGGTTTCACATGATACCGAAAAGGGTATCCAATTTGGAGAACCTCTTTGACTTAAGGGAAATATTTAAAGGGACAAAACACACAAAGAAAAGGAGCTCCTATCCCATGTACGAGACTATAGACCTAGGAACCTCGAAAAACCATAAAACTATAAATATAGGCAAGACAATGTCTAAAGAAGAAATACAATCCTATCTCAAACTTTTTAGAGAATACCAATATGTTTTTGTGTGGTCCTACCAAGATCTGAAAATGTATGACACTTGTATTATCGAACACACAATCCCATTAAAATCCGAAGTAAAACCCTTCCAACAAAAGATCTGTAAGTACCACCCATCTCTGGAACCCCTCATGTGTTAGGAGTTAAAGAAATTACTAGATTCTAAAATCATCTTTTAGGTTAGACACTCTGCTTGGGTAGAAAATTTGGTTTTTGTCAAGAAAAAGTCTGGGCAGATCCGCATGTGTGTGGATTTCAGAAACCTCAATATACCATCAGAAAAGGACAAATACCCAGTCCCACCAATGGAACAACTCTTGCAGATGGTGTCTGGTTCTAATATTTTCTCTCTGCTAGATGATTTTTTAGTTTACAACCAAGTTCTAGTTTTAGAGGAAGATCGATTGAAAACTGTCTTTTGAACCAAGTGGGGAACCTTTGCTTATAAACGCATGCCCTTTGGATTAATTAATGTAGGGGAAACATTCCATAGGGCCATGGATGTGGCTTTTCGGGGACTAATCAACAAGTGTGTAGTAGTTTATTTGGACGATGTGACTATGTACTCAAAGGATAGAGAAGATCACATTCAACATCTAACCCAAATTTTCAAAAGGTGTAGAAAATACAGTATATCTTTAAACCCTAAGAAAACTATCTTCGGTGTCAAGGAAGGGAAATTAATAGGTCATATTATATATCAAGCAGGAATTCACATAGACCCAGAACGAATTAAGGTAATAGCTCAGCTTCCTTCACCCCACAACAAAAAGGCTATGCAATCCTTCTTTGGGAAAATCAATTTTGTGAGGAATTTCACCCTTGATTTCGCTGAAACTATCAAACCCTTACAAAAAATTATCCACAAAGATGTTGAATTTAAGTGGGATGATGAACGAAAAAGTTTTTTCGGCAAGATTAAGACTACAATGTCTCAAGCTCTAGTGTTGTGAAGTCCCAACTTTGGAAAATATTTTTTCCTCTATACTTTTGCCTCCGACCAATCTTTAGCTGCAGTATTGACTCAGAAGGATGATGACAACAATGAGGTGTCAGTCTCATTTATGGGCACTAATCTCCAAGGGGCCGAACTAAATTACCCTGCTATAGACAAACATGCTTATGTGGTGTACAAAGCAGTAAAACATTTCAGATCTTACATCCTAAAAAATCACACCAAAGTCATTGTGCCTCATCCTGTAGTCCGATCCCTATTCACTCAACAGGAGATGGGGAAAAGAAGAGAAAACTGGATGGTAGTTTTCCAATAATTTGATCTAGATATAAAACCTGCCAAATTGGTTAAGGGACAGGGATTGTTTAAATTGGTCGTTGAAGCCCAAGATCAAGTAAATGAAGACTCTGGGTGGGAGAACGAATTTGCGTTATGGTGTAGTGAATCTTTATATGTTCCCCCAGGGCAGGATTCTTGGTATGGGAAACTCACTTATCTCCTACATCATGATACTTTCCTAGAAAACCTAAACCCTAAGGAAAGGAAATATCTCAGACTAAAATCGGCACAATATTGCCTCATAAATTCGGTGCTCTTCTGTGTGAATTATGATGGGGTACTTTTGAGATGCCTCGAACGTGAAGACACAAAAAAGGTTCTGAAGGAGCTCCACAATGGTCCTGCAACTGGACACTTTTTGGGTAATACCACCACTCACAAGATACTAAGAGCCATCTATCACTGGCCTACTCTGTTTAGGGACGCTCATACATACGCTAGAAACTGTAAAACTTGTCAAATAAGATTGGGGAGGGAAAATAGAGAAGTTGTCCCACTCAAACCAATGGCCATATTCGGACCATTCGAGCAATGGGGGTTATATGTCATAGAATAAATTACACCGATTTCTTCAAAACAACATATATACATACTAACTGCTATGGAGTATTTCACGAAATGACCAGAGGCCATCCCTTTGACTCATGTAAATGAAAAGGTGGTAATCCAATTCATAGAACAACAGTTGATCACAAGGTTCGGTATGCCTTTCGTTCTTGTTTTTTATAATGTCTCTTACTTCTCTTCCACCCTACTAATATATTTTTCTCTAGAAAAATGAATCATAATCAAATACTCTACAAACTACTATCCACATGGCAATGGAGTGGCAGAATCAACCAATAAGAACCTAGTGAGGATATTGAAGAAAACAATTGTAGACAATCAGAGGAATTCGCATTGTTCACTTCATAATGAATTATGGGCCAATAGAGTAACACCCAAGGAAGATATAGGGAACTCCCCATAATTTATGGTATATGGACAAGAATCCATTCTCCCGAACAGGATATATCTTTTGTCTCTTTAGCTTTCTCAGAGATCTAGATGACAACCCTCTTCAGTTATCCAACATAGAATTGATACCTTACTCATGCTAGAATAATAAAGGGATAAATCAAAATCAAAGTTCATCGCTCATCAGTAGATAGTTAAAAGGCGGTTTGACAAGCATAAGGCCAAAGAGAAGAATTTTGAAGTAGGAGACTTAGTCCTGAAATGGGATAGAGCGAATGAGTTGATGGGAAAACATTTGAAGTTTCAGAATCTAGAGCTCAGACCTTTTTCAAGTAGCTGAGAAACTTGGGGCAGGCATGTATTGGTTGCAAAATCTGAGGGGGGGGATCGACGCCCTGCTAGTGAATGTCTAAGCCCTTAAACAATATTTATGTTAAAAAAAAAATTGTGTGTGTTTTCATGTTATTTTATTTTGTAGGTATTAGGTAGGTTGATTGCAGAGTCCTTTATTTCTATTTTTATTTAGTATGGTATTTTTATGTTTTAAAGTTGTGCTTCCCAAATAAATGGTTGACCTTAATCAATACGGTGTAGTAAACTTTGTTCCTGACTCAAACTAACATGCAACACTAGAAATTTTGGGCAAACTGTGTTCTTTCTGAAAAAAGAGTTATGTATCTAACCTTTGCAAATAAAAAACTTTGGCAAGTGATGAAGTGTCTACCTGGTGGTTTGGTAAAACCTAAAGGGAAATATGGTAATTTGGAAAGGACCACATGTACCTCAAGACAGAGATAGAAAACATTTCACCTTAACCATATCATCTTGCAGATTACAAACGTCCTCCTCTCCCACTCGCTCAGGGCATCTTTCCGAAAATAAATCAATTATATAAAATGAGCACAAAGTAGGAGAGGGTATGCAGATAACTTCACCGGGTATATGGATTCTCACTGGCAGCGGAGGAAGGTATGTGATGTCGTGGTGACTCTGTCGGGGCTATTGACGCTCGCTGGCAACAAAGCGACACCACAACAAATGAATGATGATAACTAAAAGGCATGGTGCCAGTGAATGTTTTACTCAACTATTCTCAAAAGGGGGCATGGGTCATGGTCAAAAGGAATGAAGGTGGGATAAAGGTTGAAACCCCATAGGCGGGCCCGAATTCACGAACCGGGGGAATTTTAAATGCAAGGATAGAAGGGACTCTGATATAAAACAAAAATAGTTAGGTTCTTAACTAGATTCTGCATCAGCTAGGCCCAAGGAAGGAACACATATTCTTCTTTCTCCCAGTAAGTCGTTATTTGTTGAGTGCTCAACACACCCTAAAAGCCTTATCAAATTTTATCACTTTTTGGGTACCACTTGTTTTCTTTTACTATCTAAATCGATTTCACTTTGGGAAATGGTTTATCTTTTCTTTATTTTCATGATTCTTATCAATCAAGTCAGGTTGTTTGAACTTATGAAACCTTGTGTCCAAAAGAACTTGGCATCCTAAATAAGAATCTATAGCTAAATTTTCACCTAATGCGCTTGTGTTCGGCGTCGGTAAAATTCATGCAGGTAAGTGGCCACATAGTTACACTAATCGTTGATCACCAATGCACCATCGACATCGGTAGTAGGTGGAGTTGGTTTGAATGACTATCAGCCCCAAAATTTCAGGAGATAGTCGATCCCCATCAGCGTCAGCAAAATAAGGGAAGAATAGACATTGACAAAAGCCGTAAATAAATCACCGATATACGATGACAGATGCGCTTTATCAGTGTTGGGAAATCTATAAAGGTTAAAATAGTTGTGTCTACGATAAACATATTGTCGATCGCTGATCCCCGATACACTTTCGTCATCAGGACTTTTTCGAGAGAGTCGATCCAGGAGCACTTGGGTAGGTTTATTGTTGATCTCCAATCCTTGATACTTTTCGACGTCATCAAGATAGGATCGTGTTTTATAATGTGTAGCTTAAATAAAGTATTGATTCCAATTAACGTGAGTAAATGAAGACATCAGTATCAAGTGCCACTTGTCTTTATCACGTAAGGGTGTCGCACAACTAGTTTCATCTGGAGTTGTCCTAAGGTTTCTTGTGTCCTAGTCACACCTCTAGGTCAGCCTTGCCACGCCATCTCTGTATGAAAATTTAGATCAACATCAGATATTTTGCAAGAAGATATCAATGAAAATTGCTCGAAGCATAATCCTAACCCATGAATCACCGACTGGACTAACGAAACGATCGAATGTTTGTGGCACAAGAAACGATTAGATTTGGACACTTAATAGACTAATTAATGCTTCATCCCACATTTGTTGCTACCTCATGCGTTGATTGAACAACAACAATTTGAAATCTCCAATAGTCCACGTCACAACCCGCACCCGCGTTTTCAATCCACGATCCAATTTAATTTTAAACATCTTTGAAGATCTAGAATCAGATTTGATAAAACTACACTCATAACCCGAATTGAATGGTTGATGTGACAAGATAAGTTCATCCCTATTTGAATCTCTAGAATGGTTTTTAAAAAATTCATTATGCGCACAAGTTTGAATTCCAGAGCATCCGAAGGAGCAAAGAAAGCATCTCGAGACTGTGTTGATCCTCATATTATCAAAACCAGGTTAAACAATATGGAGAGGTATAGTTTGTCAGTTCGATGATCATGATTTATATATACATCTAATCTCTTACACAGTCTCTAACTATGTTCTAGCTGCAAGTAAAATGCTGCCAAAAAATCCAACCACCAGACGCTTGCTGAGAGCACCCAAGATAAAGGAAGTTGAAAAAGGTGAAGGTTCTTCTCTGGGGACCACAAGGTAGTTGGAGTATGCTCCCAGGGTGGAGCCTGTCATTAAAACAACAACTAAGAAATCCTTTGTCCAACCTCCAGTCTTTGGTGATACAGAAGCAAGCACTAGATCCAAATTAATGTTCCCACAGTGGGGTGAACTTTTGAACAGAATTAGTTGGGAAGAATACCAAGAGTGTATCCCACACAACGACCCGGATGTAAGGGTGCTCGGTGACCAGGTTTTCCTAAACATCCGACGATCATATCTACACATGGTAACCAGCAGATCCCTGGTTTTCCCTTGCATAGAGTTTTTGAAGTGGCTAATCGACCATACATATGGGAAGAAGTGCTTGATCAATGATGAGAATGGTGGGTGTGTCATATTTTTCCTCCCGACAGAGGTACAAAAGTACTACAAACTCAGAGACCCAGAGGAGTGGCTAAACACAGACTTCCTGGTGAAGTTCTATGAATTCCAAGACACCAGCTGGTTGATGGCCTCATGGTGGAAGGAGGACAAGAGGTTTACCAACCAGATAAATGGCTGGTATGGGACGGTTAACTTGAGGGAGCCATACATATATTTGATGGCTCTCATCTACCGAATGTATGGAGAGAAGGATTTCTCCAAGTTTTTGAAAGCATGGATTCCCTTGGCATACACATTGGTGATTTACAGAAGCCGCTTCAACTAGGGAGTGATAATTTCCAAACAATTGAGCATCTATGTACAACAAGATCATACGTCAAAAGAAGGGGAAGCACCTGCTTTCCACATGGCCTCGTACTTGCTCGATGTTATCTGTGTGAGAAATGTCTTTGCCGACATGAATCTAAGCTGGGATGTTGCGGAGCTCCCTGTTCATGTTTATTTCAGCATACTATGGGAGAACAAGAATAAAAAATCCTACACACTCATCTGCGATGAATTCATCGCTCATATTTATTTTATCATATTTAAAAAGGAATGCCCTAGATTATCCGCAATAGCCAAGAAAATGGTAGAAAACGTAGGCCATTGGTATTTAAATGAATTCTCAACCTATATTAGGGTATTCGAGGCCACCGGAGCACCGCATATCCTACCCTCTCACATCCCAGACCAGCTCATTGTGGGAGAAATCTGCTATTAGACTATCTTGCAGGGCTATAAAGCCACACTAGTCAAGGAAAAGAAGCGGACCTTCATACCCTAAGGTTTCCATGTGGGTTTTTATATGGTAAAGGAAACTGCTCAAGCCAAATAGGAAAGGTTGAGCCAACTTGAATTCAGGTTCCCGACAGGACAATTTTTCAAGAACGACCCTAAAGGCCTATTCCTCCAACATGCTTCACAAGTATCATCCTATTGGCCATACACTCATGATAAGTTTGAAGATGAAATTTTAACAGAATGCACTTAGGACTGGGAAGAAGTAGTACAGAGGATGGCCAACAAAAATATGACCAGGTTCAAGGCCATGATCATGGATGAACAGGTGGATAAAATAGAGAAATCATCTTAGGAGGCCCTTAGAGCCAGGGAAGAAATCAGAGAGACATAGATGATAGAGGCACAGATAAGAGGATTTCTCTTGCTAGATGGGGCACATAGAATCATTAATCAGTTGAAAAATGACCCTGGTCTAGTAGAGATGTCAAGGATTCCCACTGATGACCCAATCGAATGAAAAGGAGAGCCAAGTGGACAAGATCTGATACAACTTGAAGAAATCACCGAGCCAGAAAACCCTAAAGTTCCACCACCACAGATCAGATCACCAGGGGGAATTTCAACCCAGCCTGATATAGCGAGGACACCTAGAAGGACAAGTATACCAAATCCCTTGTTCAATTTAATAACTATCTATGATGATGAGGAGAGTTTGGAGGTGTCTCTGGTGACCCTAGTGTAGATTACAGAGGAAAGAGAACCTGATTGAGCATCTTCCCCAGGTCCCAATGCTCCAATTCAGATCCTTTCGCAGAGCGATCATGAGTTCGAGAGTGCCTTAGACACTGAGCTACTCGACGTGCTGGGAACCCCAATGGAAAACTTGAGGGATGAGCTAGGATCGGGTGGCCAGAAAGAGGAAATTCCAAAGAATAAAATTGACATTTCAACAGCCAATTACCAAGTAAGTACCGAACCTACTGTTGTTTCTTCAGTTTTGGCCGATACCTTACCAGTCGATGAGAAACAAATGAAATTTGAACCCTCAAGACATATGGAAGAAGTTCAGAAACACATTCTATAACATATACACACAGTCGAGAGCCTGGGAAATACTCTAACTTGGGGAGAACAAGAAATCCCTGAACCTGTTGATGAGGTCGTCGATATACAATAAATCACCTATCACCGAAAGAGGAAATCCATCATTAAGAGAACCACCAAGAAGAGGAGGCTTACGTTGGATAGTTCAATTCTCATCACCACAGAGGAAAAATTGCTCAACACAGAACACACCAAGACGTCTGAGCTTATTAACATCGGGACGGCTATCACAAAAGCCACCTTGGATAGACAAAGAAGAGATGAAAAGGAGTTGTCTGTTGCGCTTAAGGAGTTGTAACATCTACATCATTTGGAAAAATACTATCAGGACTCCACAGAAGACACAATGTTTTTGAGAAGTGAGTTCCAAGATACTTATGCCAAATTCATGAATGAATGACACCTTTTCACTATAGGTATAGCCGACTTCCAAGAAGACACCCTTATGGTGCTAGAAAACTGCAAGGATGTGGAGAGGTGGTATGAAAAGGCTCATCAAGCAGTGGAAAGGATAGATTACATCAATGCAGTTCAAAAGGGTCGAGTCACCGAAGGGAAAGACATTCGGGTGTTGAGATATAGCAGCATCAACTGGATCAGGAAAGCGGTCGAATACTGGGTGAAAATGGCCCAAAAGTCGCAGCGGAAGATTCAGGAGAAGTGGATCGATTGCGAAAAAAGATGGGAAAAGATTAATCGAGAGATGAAAGGCATCAACCTCCCAGAATTCAGCTAACCCGAGGACTTTGTCGACTTCCATGACATAGTCAAGAAACATGCAGAACAAGACTCGACATGGACTATAGAGATAGAAAAGGTGGAGATCATGGCGCCAGGTCAAGTACAATAGTTCATGGAGCATCTGATTAAGGCTCAAGCAGTGTTGCAACGGTTAAGTGTTAAAATAATCAAGTACAGAGAACGATCAGTAGAAGTGAAAGAAATTCTTTCAGCCCTGATGGACCAACATAAGTTCCCATATGCTAACACATGCAAGGAACTCTTTGTCAAATGGTCGGAGTATGAGAAGAGTCATCCTCTCCAATAAAACTATTTGATGACTTTTAGAAGACAGATAGATGAAAGCGCCATGTGGCAATGTTTTGTTTTACTTAGCTTTCACTCTTGATAGCTATTTTTAGTTAACGATTAATTATAAATAAGAGGATTGACCTTTTATAAAAGGTCGATGGTTTTTTCAAAGACCATCATTTTTGGAATTGTGAAGAACTATTTCCGAACTACCTTAATTGAGAAGTCATGTTTAGGACTAGAGATGAACTTCTATTTTTTTCATCAAAGGCGTGTGTGATTGGATTTGAGGAGGAATTACTTCTGACTTTATTTCAAGAATGGATGTTGTAATTAGTAAGAGTTTCTGAATCTATTGATCAATTAGTTGTTTCAATATTTTTTGTATTTATTATCTCTAATGATGAAAGAAAATTGTTGTGTTAATGTGCGATTAATGCTAGAGTTAAGGAAACTATTTTTATTGCCATCACTTTATTGCATGTATGTTTTCTTTCAATAATCGTATATCAATAAATAATTGAAATACCAACAAGTTGATGTATTAGTACTAGGCTTGTCACAAGTGTGAAAATCTTTGTCTGCATGCTTGAGAACAAGGGTTATCCCAAGCTCATCCTTCTTTAGTAGTTCAGATTATCCCTTTTACCAGCTGGTTTATACCAGCAGACATATTTTTATCAGACCCATCTAATAAAAATAAATACAAAAAGAGAATGTTTAAACTGAAGAAGGAAATTCCACAAGAATATATCTTGTCAATCACTACGTAAATCCCATCAATTATTTGGCTGGATCGAAAGATATGGAGAACCATTCCACTATCAAACGTTGCAGAGTCTAATTTGGGCTCAGTGGCGGGTTTGGTTCCTGCTGTTGAGTTAAATGGATTTAGGACCCCTCAACAGGTAATCTCTATGGTAGTTTAGGAGAAGAAGCAAGGAGGGATAAAGATATGTGTTGACCTAAGGAAGTTGAATGATGTTTTCCTACATCACCATTTCCCTACCTCTTTCAAATATGAGGTGTTGGAGAATGTATGAGGTCAGGAAGCTTACTCATTCACTGATGGATTCTCAGGCTACCATCAGATAAAGATATCCCTAGAAGACAGGTACAAGACCATGTTTCCACAGAATGGGGGTCCTACCAGTACACAGTCATTCCTTTTGGACTGGAGAATGCACCAACAATATTTTCCATATTAGTCATAGTTGCATTCAAAGAATTCATCCACCGGTTTCTAGAGGTATATCTAGATGATTGGATAGTCTACAGTTTGTTGAAATACCATGTAGAGGTGTTGAGGCTGATGTTAGAAAGATGCAGGAAGTGTCAAATATATGTAAACATCAAGAAGTGCATATTTGGAACACCCTTTGGGATATTATTGGGCCATATAGTGTCCAGACAAGGCTTGCTAGTAGATCTTGCCAAGATTGCAGTAATTGTTAATCTACCACCACCAAAATAAGTATGTCAATTAAGAGAAACATTGGGACACATAGGATACTACATGAAATTCATAAAAGGGTATGCATAGATCACTGCGACAATGGAGAAACTATTGAGAAAAGATATCAAGTTTCATTGGAATGAGGACTGTCTGCGAGGATTGGACACTCTAAAAGAGAAGATGGTAACCTCGCCAATACTAGTATTCCTGGATTGGGAAAAGATATTTCATTTGCATGTAGATGCATCATCTATAACACTTGGAGCTATTCTGGCACATCCAGGAACAGGGGAATTGGACCATCCTATAGAATTTACTAGCAAAAAATTGTCAAAGTCAGATCATAATTACAATACCACAAAAATAGAAGTCCTAGCTATGGTCTATGCACTTCATAATTTCATACATTACTTATTGGGAAAACATTTCAAGATTCTTACAGATCATTCAACTCTCAAACACCTAGTCAACAAGCCAGTGTTGGGGGGGGGGGAGAATTTGTAGATGGTTAATGTTGTTTCAAGAATTTGACTTTGAAGTGATAGTCAAACTAGGGAAGTTGAATTCAGGACCTACTCACCTATCACAGATCACCAATGGAGAGGAACCTATGAATCTAGAGGACAAATTCCTGATGCACAGTTATTTTTAGTCCAAGTAGCTGATGAATATTTTGTTGACATCACTCACTACTTGAGTACAGGGATTGCGCCACAAGAATTTAACAATGCACAGAAGAAAAATCTGGTAGTCAAAGCTGTAGACTGTCAATTTATTGCATGGAACTTATACAAGATGGGTGCAGACATCATCTTGAGAAGATGTGTACTAGAACATGAAATACCTTGGATTTGAGCAAAGACCCATGAGGGAATAGCATGAGGACATTATGCAATAAAAGATATTGTGCAGAAGGTATTGCGTGCAGGACTATGGTGGTCGACTATTCACAGAGATTCAAAGGACTACTTCCATAGGTGTGATGTATGCCATAGGGTTGGTAAACCTAATATAAGGGATGAGATTCCCCTAAGTCCACATGTAACCTTGCAGGTATTCGAAAAATGGGAAATAGAATTTAAGGGACCAATTAACCCACCAGTAAACATGTCAAGAGCAAGGTATATTATTACTGCAACATAATACTTGACAATATGGGAAGAAGAAACACCGGTAAAATATTGCAGCGTAGAGACAACAACACACTTCTTGTTTGATCAAATGATCACTAGATTTGGATTCCCAAGTATTTTGATGAGTGACCACAACACTCACTTCATTAACAACACTATTAAGTCTATGAATGAGGAGTTTGAAGTCTATCATAAAAAGAGTACACCATATCATCCTCAAGAAAATGGAATAGTGTAATCCTTTAATAAGATCCTAGAGAATGCACTGACAAAGATATGCAATGTCAACAGGGACGATTGGGACTTGAAGATACCAGTAGTACTATGGGCATACAGGACTACATGTAAAAAATTGATAGGGCAGACACATTCAGACTGGTGTATGGACAAGAGGCAGTGGTGCCATCAGAATTTTTGGTACCCAGTATGTGCATAGAAGCAATTACTAACATGACAGAGCGAGGCACAATACAAGAAAGGCTAAGTCAGCTGATGCTCATGGAAGAATATAGGATTCTATCAGGGTTTCACCAAGAGGTACAGAAATCAAGGGACAAATCTTAGCATGATAGACATATTAAAAGTAAGAGTTTCAAGGAGGGATATCTAGTCTTGGTGTACGACAGTAAATCTCTTCAACACCCAAGAAAACTTAGAATGCATTGGTTAGGACCATATGAAGTAAAGAATGTCATAGATGGGGGAGATATACAGTTGAAGGATTTGGGAGGAACAAAAATCAGAGGAATGATCAATGGGAGTTGACTGAAACTGTGTAGGGACAGTCGACCTCCTAGCACTAAAACAAAATAAAAAAATGCACCAGACAACAAAGGACTGTGCACATCAACAGGGGGGTTACCGCACCAGACACCAGAAGACAACATGCATCTAAAATAGAGTTAGTGCAACAAAAGTAAAATGTCCATGCACACCGTTTAAACAACATACCATGCACTTGGAAAACTTAGTGCGCCGAAAAAAGGACCAACTGTCAGAAAAAGGCACAAATTGGAAAAATGACAGTTACGGAAAAAAGGCGCCAACTGGCGGTGTCTATCAAAATGGAATGACAAGAAATTTTGAAGCAAATTCACATTAATCGCACCAACTAGCGACATCAAAGGAATTGAATGTCACGTACATGGGAAGCACCAATTCATTTAAAATACAACTCAGGTAGATTCTCCGAGAATCTTCACGAAAATTTCTATATAAGGAAGGCACACGGGTAACAAAAGGGTTATTGTGAAATTTTGAAATCAAAGAGAAAGAGTGTATACAGAGTAGAGAGTGATTTAGCAAGAGTTACAAAGCAAACTAGCTCAACAGAAATCAACCTTAACCACCATGGAACCACCCAAGCTAGGTGCGCTGAGCCAGGCTTGCACAAAACCTCGAAGCCATCACAGAGCACCACAACAACCACAGGGAATGGAATAGGAACCCACACAGACTGTCGAATTCATCAAATAAAATTCCATCCCAATGTGGAACCAACGAGCCCCACACCCGTGGTGGAGGAAACCCAACCAACAATAGCACTTGGCATGGACATTGATATGCAAGAAATGGGATAAGGCCAACAGGCCAAGGATGCGGGAAATCCTTCGCACCCTGAACAAACTGAAGAGACCCCGAGAGTAAATTGGATAGGCCCAAACCAGACAGAAGCAGTCACGCCAGGACGGTCACACATAGTAGAGTCAAAGCAGTGACAGGAGGGGATAGTACAAGATGTTACCATCTAGCCAGAGGCATATGCCGATGATAGAACAATGGAGGCTGGAACCTCGATTCAAGCACCACAATGAAATGGAAAACAACACATATAAATATCACCGCGCAGACAAGATGTAACAACCATAGTCTTGTCACGCATTCCGGAAGGGGTGCATGCCATGCCTAACCTTTTTGGATGAGTC
>JZKD02S2153983.1:31103-43727 GCA_000966675.3 Picea glauca
TAACAGAACCTAGAATTTCATAAATTTAAACATAACATTTCTATTATAATTTCTTTTACGGTTCTATATTCAGAAAAATAACATCATCAAAATAATAGTTTTCAGTTTATGGCTCAGGAAAATTCCCAAATGGGCAACATGATATAAATGATATATGGAATAATGTACACAGCATAAATAACATATTGAATCATCATACGGTAATGACATGCTATGATAAAAAATAAAAAAATACCTGTCAAGTGATTTGTTTCCCAACTCTGTTTGTCTAGGCCCAAGTTGAAACTGTGTCCAAGTTGAAACTGTGCCCAAAACCAAATTTTCCTCCCTGCCAGCTAGGAACAGATCCTTTCCGACTCCCTAGCTCCAGGATTTCGTGAGGATTCCTGGCCCCCGAGCCCAAAACTCCCAGGAACCTAGTGCCCCCTGCAATAGTTCACCTAACCTCCAAAACCAAACCCCAAAACCAGAAAAATATCCAACAGCAAATAGAGTCCTCTCCTCCCAATTTTTCATAATCCCCCTTCCCGAAGGCCTCTGCCCAGTCATATCTCCCCCTTCCCATTCACCGCCTCCTACCTTCACTTAATGCCACCCACATTATCCCTCCATTTAATACCCTATCCCTCCATTCAATACCTTATCCCTCCATTCCATGCCCTTTCCCTTCATTCGTAAAGTTTTCTAATACGTTATTAAGCCTTTAATTTGTTATCCAAACATTAATGTGTTAATTAATCAATTAATCAATTAATCAACTTATATTAAACAATAATTAATTAATTAATTAATTAATATTATTAATAATTAATCATTACTTAGCTAATACATATTAGGACAGTTAATTATTTAATTAACTATACTTGATAAACCTTAAGCAACTATTTAACTAGGGTTGTTACAGAAATTATGTCACTTTGACCATTGAAAAAATATTCCCACCAAATAGAATTAGCAACATCAAAGTACGCATATGTATCTTTAATGGATTGTTTTATTTCTTCCAAGAATTCAGAATAATCTACATCTCTATTACGCCTCCGTGCATTATGGATTTCAGCAATTGATTGTAATAATAATGACTTTGATGCAAATATTGGATGGTATGGAATGAACTTCAAAAATGCTAAACCTGATGAAGGCCCCCATTTTTCCCATCAACTTTTTTAAAACAAAATTGATGTTGGAATCTAATGTCATTAAGATTTTTAATACATTTTTCTTCACCATGCAATCCCTGAATAAATCTTATCATGTAAACAATTTCTTCTAATAAGTGAAAAATGGGCTCTGGAATGTATGATTTCTTCATACATTCAATTAATGATGGTAGGCTTCCAACATTTTTCCTCTTCATTGTTATTGAAAAATGACTGAACATTTGATCAATATGATCATGAGTGTGTCCAACAAGAAGGAAACCAACTTTTACCTTTTGAAATATTCCCAATTGAAAAAACACGTTTAGATATCCAAACACATTTTGATTTTTGTTTTCACGACTAGTGTTGTCTAACTTTAGATATATAACTTGAGGAAAATTGCCAGACCAATGAGTGAGCACATGATGAATTATGGTGATGGTCATATTTTCATCATTATGAATATTTGGAGCTATGAAGTAAACCCTTGGACACATTTTTCCATTAAAAACCATACAACCAACCAAGTGAAACTGAATGACATTGTCTTCTTGTAATGTTTTTGGTGTATGGACAAGATGTGGTAGAAGTGTTTTTTTTGGTCCATGCCATCAATAATCATACCTATATATTTGTTTGGAGCATCATAACAATTCTTTCGATGTTTGTACAACTTTTTCCTTTCACTTGATTGTTGATTCTCATGTTCTTGAAGTTCTTTGACTATGGTATCTACACTTGACATAAAATTAAAATATTGATAATATGTTTTCATAGTTGATAACTATATAATTAAAAAAAAATAAAAAAAATGTAAATGTATACCTCTTTCTACCCCTTCAAATTTATATCTTCTTGATTTAAGAGTAGCACATATACTGCAAATCCCCATCCTTGACTTCTTAGGAATACAAACATCATTGAATTGTTTCTTCCATATGCTTGTAAAATATGCATATGTAATAAAATTACCATTTCCTTCAACATATTCTTCGTATAAGTTGTAGATTTATCTCCTTGATAAATTATCTGAAGTATGTATTGTGTGTCTATATGGCATACACTCTCCATGTTTGGAAAAGAATTCATGCATCCATGACAATGTAATGTTTGTCAATGGACCACTCTCTTGTCCATAATGTACCTTTGAATAAAATGAAGGATCTTTTTCAAATCTTGTTTGGATTCTTGATAGATGAAGATTACCAATTGGGTGAATTTGTTTGAAATCCTTTCTACAAAGTAAAAGATTTCCAATGTGATAATCATATCCTATCTTAGTGGATATCATGCACCCCATAACAAGCCATCGATCCAGGGAAAAGGGTACCAATTATTTATAGTGATCTTGTTTAGAGCTTTGTAGTCAATTCACATTATCCATGTCTCATCTTTTTTTTATACTAAAATGAAAAGAGAACTACATAGTGAGGTACTTGGTCTTATGAATCCTTGCTCAAAAAACTCCTGCAACTGCTTCTTTAGTGCATATGACTCTAATAAATTTAAATTTTGCATGCTCTTATTCATTGACAAATATGACTTCCTTTTATTTAAGGCATACATGTAGTCCATACTTTTCAAACAATTCTTTTGAAAACATTCACTTGAAATCAAATCACTTATGGAAATTGATTTAGTGAGAAATTTTTTCCTAGACCTTGTGTAACTATAATGATTTGGATTGATATAAAAAGGTATAGTCATGGTCCTATACACAATGTTTCTTTGCAATGTCTCCACTATTTCATCATCCTCACTAGAAGGAATTTCCTCATCACTAGTAGGAATATCATACAAAACATTGTGAGGAGACCAAACAAGAGAATGTTGATCACCTTGATGTGTTGCACCTGAATGATTGAGATCATAATCTTCCTTCCTAGTTCCATCATCATCTTCATTGATAATCTTGTTGATAAAATGAATATCAAACTCACTAGAAAAATAATTACCATCCTCACCAATGTCATTGGATCTTCCATGAAAATATTCACTTGAATAAAAGGCATCATCACCCTTAAGACTATCAATGTCATTAAATTATTCTCTAACAAGAATGTCTTCATCATCAACAACACCGTCATTAGTGCCTCTAAAATATTTTCTTGGAGGAAAAACACCATCATCACCATTGGTGCCTTTAAATTGCCCACCTGGAACAAACTATCCAACATCAACATAATCATCTTGACTACTTTTAAAATCCCCAATTGAGAGAAATTATTCATCATCCTCATCAGTGCCTTGAAAATACTCACTTGTCAGAAAATTTTCATCATCATCATAAGTACCTTGAAAATCCTAACTTGAAGGAAAATCATCATCATCAACAACATTGTTTCATTTAAATTCCCCACTCAGGAAAGAGTTTTCACCATTGACATAATCATCTTCACTACTTTTGAAATCCCCACTTGAGGGAAATTATTCATCATCCTTCTTGCCCTGAAAATCCTCACTTGGAGGAAAATATTCATCATCCTCATCAATACCTTGAAAATACTCACTTGGAAGAAAATAATCATCATCACCATTAGTGTCTTTAAATTTCCCACTTTGAAACGAGTGTCTACCATTAGCATAACCATCTTCAGTAATTTTAAAATCCCCACTTGAGGGAAATTCTTCACCACCCTCATTAGTTCCTTGAAAATCCTCACTTGGAGGAAAATCTACATCATCCTCATTAGTACCTTGAAAATCCTCACTTGGAGGAAAATCATCATCATCAACATTGTTTACTTTAAATTATTCACTGGGGAAAAAGTGGCCACCATTGGCATAATCATCTTCACTACTTTTAAAATCCTCACTTGAGGGAAATTCTTCATCATCCTCATTAGTGTCTTGAAAATCCTCACCTGGAGTAAAATCTTCATCATCCTCATCAATACCTTGGAAATCCTCACTTTGAGGAAAATCATCATCATCACCATTGGTGCCTTTAAATTCCCCACTTTGAAAAGAGTGTCCACCATTAGCATAACCATCTTCAGTACTTCTAAAATCCCCACTTGAGGGAAATTCTTCACCACCCTCGTTAGTTCTTTGAAAATTCTCACTTGGAGGAAAATCTACATCATCCTCATTATCACCTTGAAAATCCTCACTTGAAGGAAAATCATCATCAACAACATTGTTTCCTTTAAATTATTCACTGGGGAAAAAGTGTCCACCATTGGCATAATCATCTTCACTACTTTTAAAATCCCCACTTGAGGTAAATTCTTCATCATCCTCATTAGTGCCTTGAAAATCCTAACTTGGAGGAAAATGTTCATCATCCTCATCAGTACCTTGGAAATACTCACTTGGAGGAAAATAATCATCATCAACATTGTTTCCTTTAAATTCTTCACTCAGGAAAGAGTGTCCACCATTAGCATAATCATATTCACTAGTTTTAAAATCCCCACTTGAGGGAAATTCTTCATCGTCCTCATTAGTGCCTTGAAAATCCTCACTTGGAGTAAAATTATCATCCCAATCATCTAAATTGTAATTAAAGTCTCAATTTAGACCTAGATTTTGAGTATTTTCAATATCATTAAACTGTTGAACACATTGATCGTCATTATATTGCTCATATTTATCCTTGGTGCCTTCAAAGTCCTATGATTTAGGACTTTCATGATGAACATGATGAATATAATTTCTTGTACTATGATCAAACTTCTGACTAGGTGAAAAATATGACTCCTCATTTACATTACAAGTATTCCCATCACATTTGCTAGTCCCAAAAGAAGAGGTATGTGAACAATATGTTGATGTCTCATAAATAAAATATTCTTTATCCGATGAAACCATCACTTATCATTAAGAACATAGAATGAAACAAATGCTCAACCTCCCATTAAAAATCTTATAACTTGTAGAATGAAAATTTCCCTCCAAAATTCCCCCACCCAAATGTTTCCCTCCAAAATTTTCCCCGCAATTTGTTCTCTCTAATATTTTCCCTTCAAAATTAAATAAATGTTTAATCTATTAATTCGTTATTACAACATTTTCATGTTTTTTAATTTATCCCACATTCATTAAACTTAGCAATGATTCATATAATCTTAGGTATATATATATATATATATACAAACTCTTTTATTTATTTATTTATCCCATATTCATTAAACTTAACATTAATTCACATAATCCTTGTTATATATACAAACTCTTTTTTTGTCTTTTTACATTGCATTAAATATTGGGCAACATTCGTTAAATAGTTTGAAGAAATCTACAAGGGAGAAACATCAAGGAGACATTAGAGGAGAATCTATCATTTCAGAGGTTAGTATTTTTTTTTAATTTTTACCATTTACCCCAAAAAAATTATATAAGATCAACTTTGTATTATATGATATTTTTTATGCGAAAATCATCAGAAACCCTAAAATATATAAGATTTTTATAATTTTTTCTAAAGAAATCACTAATTTTAAAATATATTTAGATCTTTGTGGAATAAATCTTAACAAAATTTGTAGGATTTTAAGAAGAAGAAAAAAAAAATTAGTGTATTTTTTTATAATTTTATTGTTTTTTAGTAATTTTGTTATAGTTTTGGCCTGTGGGGGCGATGCCCCTTCACGTAGGACCAATTCTTCGCCTACAGGGGCGCTAGAGGCAATGTTGGGAAACTCCCCCAACCCCTTGTAGGCCAAGTTCTAGTCCCATGGGGGGCCAAGACTTGGCCCATGGGGGGCCAAGAATTGGCCCATGGGGGGCTGGGACGATGCCTGACATCGCCCCAGCCCCCCCGTAGGCCAAGTCTTGACATCGCCCCCAATACCCCACGGGTCAAGTAAATTTATTTTTTTAAGTTCAAATCGTATAGTCTATGATTTTGTTCTTTTTTATTATAACATAAACATTTTTCCATCATTATTATAAAGACATAATTTATTTTTTTAACTTTTCATATAGGAAAAATGACAGAAAATAAAATATTTGTGAATGTATCCAGATCAAGACCTGCAATAATGGCATCCAAAATTGCAACGGGGGCCTCCATGAATGCTAGGAAACAAATTGATAGCACATTTGTTTAAGTTCCAACACCTAATCTCTCAAGGGAAATGAAGAATGTTAGAGAGTGAAAATATGTCGAAGGTGAAAAAAAAATGGAATATTCTTAGTTTGTTAAAGACAAACAAGGAAACAATGGATAACATCTATATTTGTGTTGTGTCGAGTTTGAACACATGCAAGGAAGTTATCAATAAATTGGCTTTTTACGAGATATATTTTTGGTGCCACACAAAAATATTGTTTATTCACTCATGAAACAAGTCAGGACTTATATCAAGATTAAATATTGTTTCAAATTAAACAATTATAACATGGATGGATATTTTATAAAATTATGTGCATCTATTGTTGAAGACATTGGGAGAGACAATATAAGTTTGTTTATTTTTATTTTTGTATTGTGTATTATTATAAGTATCATGATTATTTTTTAATTTTATTTAACACATAAATGGTATATTTTATTTTTACAGGATTTTGCTATGCGATTTTCACATATGATAGTGTGATTTTACTCTATAGAGAAAATATCATGGAATTCATCAATCTCTTTCATATCGATAAGGAACAAGATTGAAGGAAAAAGAAACAAAGAGTAACAAAGATTGAAGCTGCAAGAGTAGACAGACAAGAACATGAAAGAAGAAAGAAAAGTCTTCATTCTAGAAATCCTAGAAATATTACATTTGAAGATGAGGAAACTCCAAATGAATATTTTGCTGAGATTGGTCCCAATCAAGTTATCACTCCTTCTCGAAAGAAGAATAAACAAGACAAACACAAAAGAGTGATGCACGGGGATGATTCCATTCATATTGATTATGAAGAGATAGTTGATTTAGGTTAAACTCATTTAACTCATAAGAGGAGGAAATCAAATGTTGTTTATCATGAAGAAGTCATGGTTAGATTTGAATATCATAATGAAATTCCTAAAGGTGGTAGATAAATAATAACACCATGTGTTGATCTAGAGGATGTTATTATGAAAACAACACAAAATGTCATTCGAACTTAATTGAGGATGACCAGCTTAGTTGATGATGGCCATACATTTTAGTTGAATATGAAGCATCTTTATAAATCCATAGAAAGGAAAGAAAAATATCAAATTAGAAAACCACATCACTTACATATTCACAATTTTAAAGCATTGATTAGGTACAATCCATATGCACATGTGGTTAACTACCTAGTTCTCATTGACCCAATCGAAGTTCCCCGTAGGGATGAGTTTGATAGATCAAAATGTTTTGAATATAAATATTACGTGATTGGAGTAAATTGTTCTGTAGAGGTTAGAAGAGAATTGATGCAAGAGTATCTCAATAACCCTCTTTTTGAGACAATCAAATGTATAATTTATGTTGGTTTAATAGATGCAAAAGAAAGTTATTGACATGAGATTATAACACAAATAATGAGTACATGATGTCCATGAATTTCATTCAAAGGGTGAGATTTATCCGTGATGAGTTTTCTAAAATATGTGGTGGGGAGAGGTCAAATGTCGATGTGAAGTTTTGGAAGCAATGTTATATGGAAATAGATTTCCCAATTGATGAAAATGCAAAAGAAAAAAATCGCAAAGTGATGCATTTAGAGCAGTGGATAGTTATTTTCAGTTGGGATTTAGAACTATATAGGTATGGGATTTTGTAGATGAGATCTTCATCCTATGGGGAAAATATCGGTATAAAAATTCAAAGGGTTAAGAAGGCTAAACCCTTAATACATAGCAAAAGTAAGACAAATCCTTAAATCGATAATTTGTCAGAAGATATGACTATAACACCTTGAAGAACGATACAAAGAGTGAAGGATGAGACACTTATCATAGCTATATTAACACGTGTAAGGTCAGGTGAATTATCAATGGAAGAAATGTGATGAATTTAAAAAGTAATGTTGTTGAGTTATTTCTTATTTATGTTAGGATTATAAAATTAATTTTTTTTAGTTTAATTTATCAATGTTCAAGTATTTTATTATATATATATCATCATAACAATAATTTATTTATTTATTTAGTCACAAGGTGTATACGATAATACAAGAGGAAATGGTTAAGATGTTGAATGAAGAGAGTTGGGATGATGTTAGACTCAACTATCCAGATTCAAGCTCTGCAACAACATTGAAACAATTTTTTGTTGCATTTAAAAAGGTATATTGATTTATTACATTCATATTATTTGTTTATAGATTAATCTATTTATATTTTATTAGTTATAGATATATAACTACATATTTGTTTATTTAATTAAAGATGACAAAGAAGAATGCAGATGGAGTACCTGAAACCTTCAAAAATTTTATTCAAAAAACCAAGTTTGAAAGAGAAATAATGAGACATGCTCGAAATGTTGAACTTGATGACACCCTTGATCACTACGTTTGGAATGGGATCGACATTGTTTAGTATAAAGTGATATTAGGTGATTGTGAAAAAATTACAAATATTGTTCCTAAAAAGTAATACTCCCTAATCATTGTGGATGTTCCGCATGGTTATAATATTCAAAACATTAGATATGATAGTGAGCCTGTAACATCCCTCTCTGGCACACTTAGAAAACTTATTCTTTGAGGACACTTGCTCGCAAGTGATTCAGATTATTATGCTATTAAAACTTTTGACTTTGATTATGATGCGTTATGGGTTGATGACATGTTGTTTTACTACATTGACATAGACAGGTGCTATTGACTCGATTTTACTGAGTGTGCAGGGTTTTGGACCTTGAGGATGCAGAGGCATCGATGGAACCCCTTGGAATCCGGATCGAGTCAGGGAGTGTGCCATGGGAGTTTGATTGTTTTACTATGATATTAGTGCATCTGACTGGATGATATGATATGGATATGTTCTGACATGATTTGTTGATGATGCAGGCTGACGATAGCTTGTCGACCAGACTCACATATGGAGTAAAGGGGTCACGCACGACTACCAAAGATGTTGAGGGAGAGGTGTGGACAACAACCCTGCCATAGCCTACTAACACTCCCGTCGTGGTTCGAACTGTAGGTTAATGATTACCTAGTTTGAGAGGACCCACGATGCCGTGAGGGAAGACTGCGACAGTCGCTCACGATGATTCTAAGGGGTGCGCAATAAGGCAGGGGCCTTATTCCTTAGAAGCCCTTAGTGTTCCACAAGTTCACCTGGCGAAGTGTTGATTCCAGGGGTTATTGATGTCTACCAATCATTCAAGAGGCGAGTGAAACCCTTGGAGCACGTAGTGTGTCTTGAAGGGCACGTCATGCAAAGGAACAGATGAGGCGAGTGGCACCCTTGGAGAACCTAGTGTGTCCTAAAGGGCACATCGCGTTGTTGATGATAGAGGGATGAACCTAGTTGGCCCTAAGACAAATAACATGTTAAGTAATTTTAAAACACTTTCCCTAATTAAATGTCGCCCAGTATGAAAATTAAGGCCTAAGTGTAAATTACACTAGTGGTTGAACCTTGTCTTCTCTAAAAAAAAAAATAATAATAATAATAATAATATATATATAGATAGATAGATAGATAGATAGATAGATAGATAGATAGATAGATAGATAGATAGATAGATAATATTAATAATAAAAATAAAAATGACTTAAATAATAATTTTGACCTTTGTTAAATCATGTAACATGAACGGAGTAAGAAATTAAGTTATTCATAAAAATAAAATCTATGGTAATAAATGTAAAAAGGGGAATTCATTATTTTATCTTTTCGAAAATTAAAAAAAAAATACTAATTAAATGATAAAAGGGAAAAGGGGTTAAATTCCACACCTACCTTTTTGAGTTCTAATTAAAAGGGGAAAGAGGGAAAATCTTAAAATTTAGGAAACTAGGAAAAGAGGTAACATAAAAAGGGAAAAATTGGGACTTCAGGGAACAAACGTAAGTCAACTTAGTAAAGAATCTACCATTTAAGAGCCTTCTAATTTTAAACTGAAATAGCAACTTCATAATAGGGAAAGCCTTTAAAACCTGTACGGGAATTTGGGGACACCTAGGAGTGATTCTAGGAGTAACTCTAGGTGGGTGAGGGAAATAAAGATAATTACTTAATTAAAGAAATTAATTTATGGAGGAATGTAGGGGATGGGGGACACTTGTACGGAGAGGAATTTTTAGGAATTTATTTTTAAAACTTTAATTAAAAGAGAGTTTAGGAAAGAAAGGAAGATGAAAACTCTATATAATGAAGGAGGAAGAAGGATGAAAGGGGGGATCTTCTGTTTGCGTAACGTTATGCTGCAGAAATATCTACTTGACTGATTTACTTGTGGGAGTTGGGGATACCCAGCTCGAAAAGGAGTGGTAGCTCGGCCTTGCGAGGTGAGATGGGAGCTAGACAAGATCTCTGGATAGTGTGTGAGGCCCCTTTGTGGCTCAAGGGGCTAAGGGGGAAGAAGAGTACCCCTAGCATTGGCTGGGAGGTACCAGTGAAGTCTCGACGGTCGACGAGCGAGAGTTTCACGGAGAACGCGAGACGTCATTCAGAGAGGGTGATCAGGCAACAATACACCTTTCATTTCTGTTTGGTAGATGGTATTAGGACTTATGCTTGGATTTGCTCGTTTTTGGAAAAGTAAACCGATCTTAAATTTATATAACGTTGTTGAAACTCCTGATTTCATTCAACGATTTGCTGAGGTTAAATTTATATAACGTTCTACTACAACTCTTGCGCTTTAGTTTTTCTGCTATCTTTATCTCTGGTTATTGCAAGAAATTTGTATTCCCCCATCACAACTACTTTCTTTTTACACTTGTTGACAGTGAAGTTTTTCCTTGACAACAATGAACTTTTACTTGATTATTACGTCTTTTAGCCAGCGAATAATCTTGCCCCTCAACCTTTGGTGTTTAATGCTTGGCTGGAACCCGATTTCTCTTGATTGAGCTCCTGTAAGAGTTCACCTTTTGGATGTCATGCTTCCTCCTTGGTTATATCTTTTTATTGCCCTTGATGTTTGTTTATGTATCTCTTGATATCTATGCTATTTACTATTCCTGATGAGTGTGGCATAGTGATTTTCAATATTGATTATAGAGGATGCAATGTTGTATATTTATATAGTGGTAAGTGTGGACGTGGCTCGCTTGTTTGATATAAATGAGAGACTTGGCCCCTCATAACTATGGATAAGGTAAATGAAAATGGGTTCCCCTCATCTTTTGCTTGCTATAACCAATGTAAGTTTACCAGGGTGGGTTTATCTATTCATGATTTGAAGGAGGTACCAATAGGGATGATTTAGGCAAGGTTGCCTACTGTCTATCCTGTTATATGTTTTCATGTAGCATCAGGGATGTTCCTGTATCTATCTCGGGCAGGCAACTAAGCAGGGAGAGATAGAAGCTCTTAGGATAACATCAAGGATGGAAGCGATGAAAGAAATGTTGTTCATAGAATTTACACAGCTACTCTCTTCCTTCGGTCAACGATTGAGCTCCTGTACAATGCCTCGTTGTAACCTAATTGGGTTGATTAACGTTTTTGCTGCATCCCTTTAGCGACACTACTTTTGTTGTGTAACATATTCCTTAAAAGAATTTGGTTGTATGGCCTTGACTGTCAACCTTGTAATTTTCAACCTTGGCTTGTGACTGTTCTCTGCGTTTTTAATGTTTAATGACCACCGTTTTCCTTCAAAGTTGCCTGAGCTGGCTCCTTTTACCACGATTTTCGGGGGCTTTAAGACGTCTGTCTGAGCATGTTGTTTCCACCCACAGATTTAGCCGTTCAATCTATCAATTTTCTTGCTGTGATTTGACCACGATTCGCCCTTCGAAACGTGTTTGAAATTACTGCAATGACCACAATTTCCTTTAAACCATGACTGTGTTTCTCCTTAAACGTTGGATTTTGTTTTGTTGTTCTCTGGACACGTTACCTTAAAGGAATTTCTGAGCGCATCGTTGAATGTATGAATTCACCTCATTTGCTAAAGGCGCGTTAACCTGTGCCTGACTTAGCTTAGACAGCCAGCTAATGACTCAACGTTTATGCCTGAGATTTTCCCTTGCCCTGAGTCCTTGCCTTTATTTTTCTTTCCTAGCAGTGAATGTTACTAATGCCTTATTAATTGCTTATTTATTATTTTAAATGCCTTGTTAACTAAGGTTCATGTTTTATATGTTTCAAACATGATGTAATCAACACATGGCATTTTGTTTATTAAAGTTGGTATAGTCTACAATATGTTTTCCTTAATACTGTTCCTTTAAGGCGGAATCATAGTTGTCATATATGTGTGCACATATAGCAGATACGATATGGAAAATATACAGTTGAAAAATAACAATTACTATTGAAATACTGAATTTTATATTCAAACTACTTTCGAATATGCAAAGGAATATTTCTTAAATATAACTGACTACAACTGAAATATGACTGAGATAAGCCCAAAGTACAGCCAAATAAGTTATATAT